>CAHIKZ030003842.1:1872500-2010000 GCA_903632075.3 Acanthosepion pharaonis | reverse complement strand
GTCGATTCTAAACTTATGTAAGTTTCTGCATGTTTTTCCCTATCTTAAAATCTGCTATTTCTGTATTCATATGAATTTAACCGCATTAGTATCTGTTTAATAATTGGTAATTTATCTCCCCATCCCTTGTATTATTTAGTTTTCTTTTCTTTTTCTTATAGTCACACTCCATGTATTCTAGAAATAAAATCTGTGTATTGTATATTCTCGTGTTGTCTTCTGTTGTTCTGTGCCTCATGAATGGTTCATTTTCTCTCTGCGTTTACGACGTCCGAATTGGAGAATTCCCTCCCAACGTTCTTTTCTTTATTTTTATATCGAACCTTGGGATCTCTTACTTATTTTTTTTTATTTTCTCGTTGCGTTCCGGCTATCGTAGTCCCAACGAAACCCTGGGCGTAACAATATATATAACGTTGTTGTTTAATGTTTATCACTATATATGTTGATTTTAATCCTAACATAATTTTCATAAGGTCAACATAAACAAAAACAGCCTGAAATAAGCAGAAAAACTTGAAATATGTTCCCAGGTACATAAAACCTTGATTAAGATTGGATTTTTAAAAAATAAATAGCAATGATATTCTCAAAACCAATATTCATCTTTTCCATTACAAAGTATTTCATATATTCTGTCAGTTATACTTATATTATTTCCTGGCTATAGACAATCCCTTTTTCTTGCAATCATTTTCAATACTAAAATCATTAATAGTACATTTACATTATAAATACAGAGGACTTTATTTATGGTAATCATGGATAATGTTATCTGATAGTTATTGTAATTCAGTCAAATCACAAACATATTATTTAAATTTAAAAATTATTTGCTTATTATAACAAAAGTTCTGAATATTTTTAATAATGTAATCGATGTAAAGCGTGTTAAAATTCAGATCTAAATAAAAGATATCTGAATAAAGACAAAAGGAAAACGTTTCTTTAACAACATGTTTCATTCCCTGAGGGACTTTATCATGGTAAATGTAATGATTTTATTTTGCAACATGTATTTATAAACAGAAGAAAAAATATTAATTTTCAGAATTTGAAATTTAAGAATACTCAAAAATATTCTTAAAGCTGTGTAACTAAAAGTAAACTATGGAGGACACTAAGTGATGTAATTTAATGCCTAATAAACAAAAGTGAGTAAATACTAAACATACTATTGAAATTTTGACATCCATTTGCTTCCTATATAACAAGTTACATCATTTTTGCCTGAAGCAGAATCTGAACTCAAATGTCTTATTTTTTTTTTTTTAAGAAATTGTGCAACTGTACATTTTTCAAGCCAATACATCCCCATGAGTAGATAGGCTGATCAGGGACATGAGGTTTTATCAAAACACCATTTCTAGATAAATTGCCAACCAAGACTAAAGAGTTTCTATCTGCCAATTAGTTGAAGTCTAGTACAAGCATAACTGTTGACAGCTTCTAAACAGTTCCATCTAGCCAGTTTCACTCACAAGGTTTGGGTCAACATGTGCTATGGTTTTCAGGTACTTTCCAACAGTGCAGCAAGCTGGAATTGTTTCCCCAGGGCAATATTATCAAGCAGTCATCACTTTGATTGATTGGTTTGCTTTTTATGGCTTATCAACCTTTTGCAGATTATTTATAGCTAAAAAATATTTTTAGATTGCGAAAGTGTTTTTGAGATGATAATGTATAATCACATTTTTGCTAATAAAAAAGCATTTGATGATGACAAAAGGCCCCACACTTGATAAAAACAAAGTTTTATCATCAAATTGTTTGTTATTATTAAGAGGAAAGACCAAAGTATTTTTTTATTATTTTATTAAACATTTTAATCCTTTTTAGCATGATCGAAATTTTGGTTAAAAATCTTGTTTTTTTTTTCCGTGAACAGTGGACCAAAGATTACTAGGGTATTTCAGCACCATTTTACTGGTAAAAAACACATTGATTTGAAAATTCTTGCAAAAATCAAAATAGTGGATTTTAATTAAACTTTCAGGACTTATTCACAAATTAATGAAATTATTTTTCAAATTTTTTTTTTTTTTTTAACGTCTGTTACCCCACCACTTATTTAATTTTATCAAATTTTGAGAAATTAAAATTTCAGCCTCTTGATATTTATATTAGTTAAAAGCAGAACTCCTTGGATAATTTTACAAATCATTTTGTTTTTGTTGAGCAGGAACACTATTTACTGAAGATGTGCTTTGAATTGTAAAATAAAAAATGCAATAAAACTATGATATTATTTAATTAAGAAAGCTTTTAATTTCTGTTATAAATAAGATATATTAAGAACACTATTGTCTTAATAAAATTTTTTCTTTTGATGAATAATGAATTTTTACAAGAATTGTTTTCATTTTTTAAAAATTTTAATTAGAAAAATTGATTAAATTTTAAATCTTTTAAAATCCTGTATTAATTTCAGCCATTTAGATCATATTATTATTAAGTTGAAACTACATTTATTAATCATAAATGGTGAAGCTTAAAACCTGTCATCGAACACCAAGATATTTAAAAGAATTTTGAATTTTTTTTATGTATACAAACGTGCCCATTTTTGAAAGTATGGGTGACCATATACAACATTACCAGAAAATAAGAGTGATGATTATAGTAAATTTGAAATCAACATTCCTAAAATTAGATTATGTAGAATATTTTCTGACACTTTTAAGGTTACTGAGTAATTAAAAATTATGTAAAAAAAGGCATTTACGTCATTATCTTAAATTATGTTTTACACATAAAGTCACCATAGAATAATAATAAACCCGTCATCACATTTTTGTCATTCGTCAGTACTTATCAAACATGTAAACATTGCTACTGTTGGTTAAAAACAGCTACCGTTTGTTTTAATAATGCATTTCTGTGTTGTCTGAAACTTAAAGTAAATAATATTTGTTTCAAATCAGATTAATTGTACTTTAAATCAGCTAATATTTCTGAAATAAAGTTTCAGAAAAGTATATTTTATTTTTGGAAATTTTTTTAATAAAGAGAATTACATTGTGATGAAAGACAATTGAAAAAAAGGTGCTAATCAGCTATTTTAACAAAAAAAAAAAAATTAAATAAAATCAATTCCAATCAATATAATTTCTGTTTGAAATAGATCAGAGTATTTTGCTTATTGGAATAGAAGGAGTAAATTTAAACCTTTGGCTTTCAGTTAAAGCTAAAACAAAAGCTTTTTCATTTTTAAAAAATTAATTTCAAACTGTAGGTATCATAAATTATTGGAGGTTCCTATAATAATGATTCACTGATACAAGTTCTACTAATTAACCCATGGCTGGGGGAGAAGAGGTGGATTTATACCTTTCCTAAGGGTATTTGCGCATAAGTGAATATAACAAGCCCAACTGGATTTGGAACTCAAGTCTCTGATTTCCAGTTCTAAGCCGTTATCCATTATACCACCTGCACACCCAACTTTACAGCACCTGGTATTAACAAGACTGTCACCTATCTAGGTACTGACTAGGTTCAATGTTACTTAACTTTGGTGATCATATGATCAATGTTCCAGCGTGATATGGCTGTAAGCTTAACTAATCAACCATAGTGAGATTTGAACTGGTCTCTCATGGTAAGAATGCTAATGTTTGAACCATTTGGCCACATGCCCATCCACTTCATATATACACTTTTAATATTTGCTGACATGGCATCATACGTAATCAAGAAAATTCTTACAATTTTGTTTAACGAATCCTACTTCTAATATCATAGATTGCTGTTATAAAAAGTTTGTAATAATTTCTATAGGTAAATGAGGTTTTATTCCTCAGATACCGCTCGTACAACACTGAATGCTCCTACTCAAAACACTGTTCTCGAATTTGCACATGCATCAATAATGTAAAAATCGCCACCCACTTCTCACTTCTCCAACCATTTTATTATGCTAAAACCAAAGCCAACTGACCAATCAGTGTTCTTGGCTTCATCTTCAGTCACAGAGTCAAATATCATCCTCCAGTCTGACCAGTCAGCACACGGATTGCTATTGGTCAAAATGTGTTAAGCTGTATAAAAGCCAACATTTCAGAATAATACACTTCCAGAATAATTAAGTGTGTGTGTGTGAGAGGAGGGAGATTCATGCCATTTTCAAAGGAACAAAATGTTGCTGCTATGTGTTGAGTATTGAGGTAAGGAAGTTATTATTTTTCTTTACACCAGATGCAAGCCACTCTGACTCGTTTACTTCTATGTAATTGTTCGCTACAATTGCATAAAAAACTAAAAAAGTATATAAAATAAACTAATAAAAACGTGTGTGCATATCAAATAAAGATCTCAATATCTAGTGTTAGTGCCTTGTCCTTTTTTCTATCTGATTAATGCTTCGACACTTACCCATGGAAAATCCATCATCCATGATAGCAGCTCCATCTTTGTTCTTACGATTCAGTTTTTCCTTGCAGTTCATTGAATGTTCCACAAAATTCAGTGTCTGAAATTGAAAACAAATATTCAAGCAATGATTAAGTGCGTCATGCTCCATGTTCAAGAATTTACTTAATGTATCAATTATACAATAATCCTTTCAAACTAATTTTCTCATCTTTGATATCTTTATCTCAGTGTTTTTGTCTTCCTCAAGTGTATATTGAATTTACTAAACTTGTTAGCAAAACGATGAGTGCAAATTGCAAATTAGAGATACCAGAATCAAACAAATGCGGAAATTTAAATATCTGGTAAGTGTGGCATTGAAATCTGAAGGCATATTGGGATAGCCAAAGATGCATTTGAAAGTAGATTATTAAGAAATAGAAAAACTTTGCTAGAAACAAAGACTACTAAACTGTTATGTGATATCTGTCCTTCTGTATGGCAGTGAGTGCTGGACAATCTCTTCAAACATGAAGAAGAAACTTGAAGAAATGTGGTTCTACAGAAGGATGCTTAGTATACCAGTGTCCAAACATGTCAGCAATGACAAAGTTTTAGAGAAAATGGAAAAAGGTAACTTATACTTAACATCAGGAAGAGACAGTTGAGGTTTCTGTGGCACATGAGGAAAGAGAGCTTTGAGGGTTTGATACTCATAGGACAGATTGAAGGCAAGAGAGAGGAAAAAAAATGCATAACATATTTTGTGAGCCTGAGTAAATGGATTGCAGAATAGGGTTTAGGAGAAATAACAGAAAGACAAAAATTTATTAAGAGCTACAACGGACAAGAAGTTGTGGAGACCCATGATCGCCTACGTCCTGAGGAAACAGGGTGCATAAAGAAGAACCTTGTAGGAACATTGAACAGGTCCTTTTGACATACAATTCTTCATCAAATATCAATAATAATTATTATTACTAGTTTTACTTTATCTTATTGTTGCTTTTTAAATTAAACATTATTATTATAAAAAGAGTTGTAGCTGGCAGCTGGCACACAAGTCAATATCTGTTCAATATCAATTGGTTTACTGTAGAGAAGGAGGGGGATCTTGTAGATTCTTGGCCAAAAACATCACTGATGATGTGTACCAGAGCATTTGAAAGATGCATTTCACAATAAATTTTGATTTTGTTTTTTTTTTGTTTTTTTTTTACTCCATCTTATTATTTTTACTAATAATAGAAAAATATAATTTACACTATTTATATTCAAACTCTTGTCCTCATCTTTGTTGTTGCTATCTGTTATGCCTTCCGGCCTTCATCAGTTGTATATCGATCTAGGTAACCTACAGGGAATTCTGAACTGAACACTTTATTTAATCTATGAGGGTAAAATGTTCTCATTTTATTGCACATGTCTAGGGATATGTCATTTAGTTCTTATTTTTAGTAGTGCTTAGTTATTGCTTGCCCATTTCCACTGTGATCAAGTACACATTGCCTGACGGTGGAAACAGAGCAAGCAATAATTGAGCAGTACTAAAAATAAAAACAAGATGAAATAATCCAAGACATAGCCAGTGGAATGAGAACAGTCTACCCCTATAGATTAAATAAAGGGTTCAGTTCAGAATTCCTTGTAGGTTACCCAGATCAATATACAACTGATGAAGGCTGGAAGGTACAACAGCCAAATAATTATGATAACAGCAACAAAGATGATGATAATAGTCCGAATATAAATAGTGTAAATAATGAAAAACTCCTCATCCCAGAAATTCAGACAGAAGGTGATCAGAGGATAACAACAAAGATGAGGACAATAGTCTGCATGTAAATAATGATAACTCCTCATCCCAGAAATAATATAAAAAAAAAATAAAATAAAAATAAATGCTATTTTCATAAAATATTTCCACAAATATAGAAGAGAGAATTTTGTAACAATATTTACATCTTTTTTTTTAGGTGACAATCAATGAAAATTTTATTTTTTCTTTCTCGGTCAAATTTTAAAATTAGTAAATGAAAAATGTACAGTAATAAAAGTATTTTATTTTAAAGAGTTGCATCACCTAAAAAAAATTTAACATGAAGAAAAAAATTGCTTACCAATGGCGGAAGGATGATAAAAAAGTTGCGGAGATGCATGTTTTTAGGATTTCGGAATTCTGGTGCAAAGACATCAACAAGCATCTGTAGAGAAGAATATGTTTCCCAATGAATAAGGGCCAAACTTTATAATATTTTCAATTCAATAGAAAAATAAAGGACATTCTATATTTAGATACTAAACAGAAAGAAAAAGGCTGAAAAACAGAATGTATCATTGTGTATCATTGTTCATTCCTTAAGTAGAAACTAATAAACTTTTGGTGAACATCAAGAAGCGTGCCTGTAATAAGATGGAGTGTCAAAAGGATGGTCTTTCCATTAGCATTGCTTTTTTTTTTTTTTTTTTATCTTCATTCTTTAGCATTGTTTATTGTTTTAAAAAGTGATGAATAGAATTTTAAAAACTAAACATGAAAGTGATTTTATACATTTTCTTTGTTCTTGAGAATTGACAACAAAAATAATAAACACTATTTATTTATTAGATTTTTTATTTATACTATTTATTTATTGGAATAGTTGACGAAACTTCAGTTAATTGCCAAGATCCAAACTTTATAAAATGGTACGTAATAAGGATTTCCTTATAATTGCTTCACATATTTCAATAACTTAGTAAATTTTAAAAAATTGTTTTCATATTTATTTCCTTATAAACTGGTAACTGATTAATATTGCATTGCATTTAGTTCTAATTATATTAGTTTTTACAATGGTGTAATTATAAAATTATACTTGTAAATAATCTAATAAATAGCGTTTAATATTTTTTTGCTGTAAATCCTCAAGAACAAAAAAAAATGTATAAATTCACTTTCATATGTTTAAATCTTATTCCTATTGTAATCATTGCTTTTTAAAACAATAAACATTGCTGAAGAGTGAAGTTAGTTAAAAACACAGTGTCAATGGAAAAACTGTTCTTTTGACACAACACCTTATTGCAAACACGTTTGTCCATGTTTGCCAGACTTTTTTCTATATGAATCATAGTTTTAAGTTACTTGTTTTTAATAAATTTTAATTCATCTCACTTTGACAGTAGGTAGTTAGGAGACTTGGTACAGTGACAAGCAACATGATTGATGAGAGCTAAGTGGTGAGGGGTGATGACTTATTACTGGTGATTACCTTACATGTCATTCTGTCTGATAGGCTAGGTCAAACTACAAAAAACTGTTGCTATGAAAGACGACGTGGATCAATATCAATATCAACTTAAAAGAAAAATGTTAATAATACTTTCTATCAAAATAACGGACTTTAGAATTTGTTTAAAGAAATTAATTAATATCAGTTTTATTTGTATAATTTCTATTAATTTAAAAATATCATTAGAATGTATTTAAAATAATACATAGGATAAATCTTCTCTCAATAAGGCTTCTATTAATTCTTCCCAATGTTCACTGTATTTCTGTAGTAAACTCATTAACAATTTACAATATAAATGGAAAAATCTTATTCTATTGCTAGTCTTAATCACATATGTGATACTTTTCTATATCATAATGTAGCTTCCCTGTGCCTTTTCTAGAAATACTTTCATGATAATTCAACTGATGAACTTTCCTCTATGGTACCTAGACTTTATGAATTTAAGTGTAGTACGAGGTTGGGGGAAAAAGTCTCCTCATTCTACACTTGGAATGGTTAGATGTAACTATAAGTTCTATGATAACAGTTTCTTCTATCACACTTCTCGCTTGTGGAACTCTCTTCTGGCTTCTTGCTTCCCAGTCAACTTTGATCTTCAAAAATTTAAATGTTATTTTCACTCTTCTTAATTCTTATTCTTTAATTGTTTTCCTTCCTTAATAGTAGTTTTCTGCATATTCTCTAACACTCAGTAATTTCATGAGTCCTAGTGACTTTATTGCCTTGCTTGAGGTGAAATGATTAAAAAAGTAAAATATCAACAGAAGAATTTATTACATCAAGGTGGATGTGTCTGAAGGCAGAATAGTTATAGAATTTTCTGTTATTTTAATCTTTACAAATAAAATACTATAATTTATTTATGCCTTAGATTAATTTTAGCTTGCAGATAAACGGACAATAATTTTATAATTTATTTATATTAAAAGTTTTATTGTCATAAGAGGACAGAACAAGTAAACTAGAAAAGAAATTGAAACTCACCTTAAAATATTCTGTGCCTTCTGCAAAATTCTTGGCCAGATTCCCAATAACTGCATCAAGATTTCTGTTGAAACAAAAAAAAAACTTTCAAAATAAAACAGTTAAACACTCAGATGTCATACCAACCTGAAATGTATTAAAACAGTATTTCTTAAACTGTTGTTTGTTTAGCATCCCTTTGATGAGAGATGAAGAAAATTTTGTATACTCTGTAAGAAAAGAATCAGTGACCTTTTCCTAATATGAAATACAACTTGTGTTTAAAGTTTCATATGAAAATTTTTTCCACAAACAAAACTGTTTTTTTTTTTTAGATTTGTAATGGGTATTATGGTTTGTACAGACAGAATTTCATGTCCAGCTGTTAGACTTGATTTCTTTACTAACTGCCTGGCTGACTAAAACCAAAATCGTCTTTTCAGTTCATGCCCGTGTTGGTAGATTTGCTTCAAGCTGAATTCTAGAATTATCATGAGGAAAGATCAATTTATTTTTTACAAGAAAAATAAAAGAATAGTTGATTTTTAATGACATGGAGGAGATATTTCACTGAAATGATGTTATACACTGACAAGTCCTGTAATTATATTTATGCTGCACTGAAAATAATTAGCAACAAATTCTAGTTCTGAATATTTTCATAAAAAAACATTCTAACTTTTAAAAATGGTAGAAGCTATGAAACAATATTGTGCCTATACTTCTAAGAGACTGCAATATTTTTCCAAATTCTGGATCTTTTTCTACTAGCCGTGAATTGGATAGTTTTGATTGATTGATTTGTTTTTTTTTTTTTTTACAGTTTATCAACCTTAAGGTTATTTAAAGCCTGAAAATATTTAGGATTGTAAGAATTTATTTTAGACATAATAATGATTTACTGATACAAGTCCTACTATTTAACTCATAGATGGTGGGAGAAGATGTGGATTCATATCATTCCTAATGGCATTTGTGAGTATATAAATATAACAAAACCAACTGGAATTGAAACTCACTTATCAGAATTACAATTCTGAGCCGTTATCCATTATATCACCCACACATCCAAACTTACAGCACCTGGTATTTCCAAGCAGTCTCTCATCTAGGTAATGACCATGCTCAACATTGCTTAACTTCAGTAACTGGATGGGAACCAATGTTTCAACATGATATGGCCATAAACTAAATTGGATAGTGATTGAAGAGAATTTATAATGATGATAAGGGAGTAAAAATATGTCATGGAGTGGCTGGCCAAATATCTTATCAACCTGAGATTCTATTGATTGTATATAAAAACTAGTCATGGATGAAAACATTGATATTTTTCAATAAAGTTTCTGTCTGGGAAAAATAAAATAAAATAAATAAATAAAAATAAAAATTCTCCATGGATGGAGAAAGACTTAAAAGAAAAAAAAAAAAGGATAAAAAATGCTGATTTTTTAATTGAACCCGAGGTGACTTTATAGAATAATTGGTCATGGTTAAATGTAATTGGCAGAAATGCTCAACAAATAGCATTGACAAAGTTTGCAATAGACAATAACAAAAGAAAGAAAAGAACAGGGCAAAAATAATACTAAACAAACAATAAATATGCAAGACAAAAGTAGGCAAAGTAACAGTAATGAGGCAAAAAGTTCCCAAAGTAAGAATGGTGATAACATATAAAAGGGATACAGACAAGTGATCACAGCGTTTTGACTTCAAGACAAAAAAAAAAGATGAATAGAAATATGGCGGATGAAACCGAGAAGTGGCCTATCTTATTAGCTAAGAAGATATTGCTGTTCCTATGTGTTTATGTCTGTTTATTATGTCAGTGTTTCTTTCATTATTTAGTTGTAAATCACTCTATAAAAAAGTGCATTTAGAAGTCTACAAATTATCCTAAATGAAATTGTTTGTTGAATGCCTTAAAACCCTCAACGAACCACATGGTTTGAAATGAAAAAAAAGGGCGCAGACTGGAGACGTAACAAAGTTTGCAATAAACAATAACAAAAAAAAGATAAGTAAAGGGCAAAAATAATACTAAACAAACAAATATACAAGACAAAAGTAGGCAAAGTAACAGTAATGAGGCAAAAAGTTCACAAAGTAAGAATGGTATTAGCACACAAAAGAGATACAGACAAGTGATCACAGTTTTCTAACTTCAAGACAAGAACAAAAATATGGCAGATGAGATTGAGAAGTAGCCTATCTTATTGGTTAAGAGAAAAGTCCAGCATGCATCTGTATGTTTTATCTGAGGGGGATATTTGCAATCATTTCAATACAGATTGGAACCAAAAGACTTAATGTTTGCTTAATTTGCTAGAATTTCCCAAATCAGGCATGTATCATATTTATGTCTTCTCACACACTAATATGTTTGTTAGCTTTTTGTTTTTTTTTAATCTCATCTTTGAGGAAATAAGAGTTTGATTAGGGTGGGACTGAGATAATGTGAAATAGATGTTGTTGTTGGCAGAAACAAAGATTCAAAATAAAAGATATACTTTTGATAGCTCTTCAAAGTGATTCAAAAATCTCTCTTGTCCTCAATATTCCCATCTCTTGCCATGAGAATTGAATCAAATGAGTAATTTTTATCAAGACAAAGAAAAATCTAGACAATATTCCCTGAATACATTACCACCTAAAAACATTACCAATTTTTATTAGATTTCTATATTTTCGTGTGGTAGTGTCAACACAACATAAGGGAAGTAACTCCCTTTTTTTTTTTTTTAATAAAAGACAAAAAACTATTTCATTAAATTTACAAAAAAAAATAAAAAAATAAATTAAATCATAAAGAGAACTGGTATTTTGAAATTATTTTCAGTTACAAGAATTCAAAGCTGAATATATAATTCTCGAGATAAAAGTGATAAAGAACAATTTACTTGGCTGCTTGCTGGCATTCTGCAGAAAGACCTTCTTTGGCTGAAAGTTCTTCAAAGCTCTCAATGTCATCAAGGTCTGGAATAAAGCGGATGGCATTACTGCAACAGTGAAGACCACCAGAACGTATCATACGGACATAGCCCATAGCATTGCCTGGAAAAAACAAGAATTATACAAGCATAAGTTGACATGGAAAACATGTTTCAAAGTAAAAAATAATAAATAAGAATTATTAAAGATTAATAGTAGCAATAGTAATCAATCATCAAACGATATAATTATCAATGTATATTTATTTATATATTTCCTGTCCCATCTATAGTGGGAAAATAGGTAAATCAATTTAATTTAGTAAATTTCTGAGTGATTACTTCCCTTAGTCATTTTAATAATCTATACAAATAAAATATTTATCTGCATTTAGACAAAATTACTCAGCAAAATGAACTGTTTAATTAATCAGTTCCTTTACTCCATGTTTCTTAGATTGCAGTATTATTTGTTTAAGCCTTTCATGCCAGGCACTCAGATACCTTTGTCCATTAAGTGATCATCTCTCTTCAAGTTGTTCTTTAAATAAGTGTCACGAATTTTATAGTTCTATTGCTAATCTTTTTCTCCCCAGAGATATTTCCATTTTACTGTGTTGTTAAACACATAAAAGTTTTAATATGAAAAGATATTGAGCAAAAAGTGAGCTTATATAATACCAGAAGTAGTCACTGAATCATAGATAGCATTGAACATATGAAAATATAAAGGGGGCAATTAATTAAAGGATTCATTGGCCTTTATTTTAATTTTCAAAGAACATGCTTCAACCCCCACTGGAAGATGGCTGAAACAGAAGATAACTAATGTGTGTGTGTGTGTGTGTATATATATATATATATATATATATATATAGTACAGGTAATTGATCCGTTGGTATATAATCTGGGTGGATCCTAGTAATATTATTAAAATTGATACAGAGAGCTCGATGTTTTTATTTTAACAGAGCATATGAATTTTTTTTTTACAGCAAAAAACAAAAATTACCTCAACATAGATATAGTCTATTTTAAGTCGTTCTGTATACGGCTATCATCAGTCTCTAAGTGTCTGTCTTGGAGCATTGTTTTAAATTTATTTTCAATGTCAGTCCTTCTCTCGTAGACGCCTTGTTAATGAGAGTAGGTTTCTGTTATGAATTGGTGGAGGCGTAAGTTATCTTATCCTGGAGCAAGCAGTCTGGGGTTGGAGTTTATTTATGGCCAGGACTTGTTATCAATTCTTACTATGTTGTAGCCAGTAGATGTTGTTTGTGGTTTAATATCAGTTCCTACTATGTGGTGTTTTTTATAAAAAGCCCTGGAGTGTCTTTTTCTGGGATTCACAGTAAATAGTTTTTGTACTACAGGTGTCCAATATTATTAATAAGTGATGGGGGATTTAAACTTAAGCCCATTAAGATTAATGTAAATTAGTTGAGTTATAGATTTATAGATTGTGGATAATACCAGAGCACCGAATGGAATAAATCATACTGTCCAACACACTTATATGCATACATATCTTCATACATACATATATGTACCTTTACATGTGTGAACATGTAAAGGTACATATATGGAGTAACAGGGAGTGACAGTGAATGAGAATGAGAAGATTGAAGATGGGGAGGATTGAGAAAGGGCAAAAAAAGTTTTTGAAGATTGTAGTTATCAGGGAAGTAAGAAATCAGAAGTGAGTTCCACAGGTGGGATGTGCAAGAAAAAAAACTGTTAGAGTAGAAATGATGTTGCATCTAGCTAATTCAATAGTAAAATGGTGAGACCTAGTTGCCAATCTAGTAGCACGCTCAAATTTATGCAGTTGGGGCACCAGGAAAAAAAGCTCATCCGAGCAGTTACCTTGAAAATATATGTAGAACAGACAGCAGGAAGCCATGTCATATCAGTGAGAAAGTGACTGGAAGCAGGACGTCTGGTCAGGATTGATTATATTGAAAACCCTTTACTGGATTCTGTCAAGAGTCTCAAGATGCACCATAGGAGCACCAGACCAAATATGGCAACAATATTCAATACACAGACCGTATCCTTTGAGAATTATTATATTTAATTAAATATTAAAAGCAGTTAATCTTTAAAGATAGACTTTTTCTAATTACCAATGACACCAACTTCTTCATTTACAGTCTATAACTATTTAGATTGGTTTGTTTAATAATATATTAACACTTTTGTGTCGTTGGGGAGGTTTTACTGTGCTGTAGAGGATGAGGTCAGCATATACTGAGTCCTGACTACAGGGATTAGTAAAAAAAAACTGGAAGCTTGCACCTAAAATCATACAAGAAACACTGATTTTTATCTCAGAAGTTAAACAACAACAAAACTGATTACCAATTAGATGGTTGACTGCTTGGGAATACCAACTACTGTAAACAACTTTTTTTTTTTAATCATTTCAACCCAAGCAAGCCAATAAAGCTACTAATATTTCTGAGTGTGAAAGAATATAAGTAAAAGAAAACTATTATTGAATCTTTAGCATTCAATCCACCTAAGCCAATAAAGCTACTAATATTTCTAAGTGTGAAAGAATATAAGTAAAAGAAAACCATTATTGAATCTTTAGCATTCAATCCACCTAAGCCCACCTCATAAATACTGGCTCTCAAAGTCTCACTGTTTGCGTGACTTCCTGCGTTATTTGCAGTGATGTCATCAATGTTTAATGATAGAGGGTTAAGGAGAAAGAACATTAAAACAACAGGAATTAAGAAGACACAAGATAACAATTGACATTGCATTTAAATTTTTAAAGTTGATCTGAAAGGAAGAGGCTGGAAGAGAGTTCCACAAGTGAGAAGTGCATGAGAAAAAACTGTAAGCATAGAACTTACAGTTATGTCTAGCCATACCAACTGTATATATATATATATATATATATATATACACACACACACACACTATATTAAACAAAGCTTAGTAAATAACTACAACTAACAATTCTAACTGCCCCCCCCTATTAGTAGGGGTTCAAAAATATGCTAACTGAATCTCAATGAAGAGAGGTACCCCTGCCACTTGACCAAAAAAATGGAGCCACCTGTTTACTGTACCCATGTCTATTATCTATAGTGCAAACTGGACTAACTGGTCTACTTATCTACTGAATACCAAAATGACAGCTTTCAGCATTAAATAATCTGGTAAAGGTTGAAATGCTGTAAAACAAAATAAACCAAAACAAACTAACTGCAATTGTATTTGCCTACAAAGTTACCTACCAATTTGGGTAATGAGTGTTCGGAACTGGTCAAGATAGCTTTGTCCATCTGGAGTCACACCAAGTTTTCTGATTCCTTTATTAAACTTCTCTGCCCGGTCAAAGGGATACTGGTATGAGAAAAAGAAAACATCAAAATAAAGTATCACTGATTTGAAATTAACAAATGAAACAAATACACGTTAGATAATTCGGAAACTAACCTGCTGATCTGTCTGAATATGATGCTCTTTGAAAAATTTCCAATCCTATAATAAAAGAATTAAGGAATTAATCAATTTACCATGAAATATCAGAGAAAAACTCTTTTTTTAAGTATAACAGCAAAAGGAAGCCAAATATGAATGCTTCCTCAACATTAGTTTAATCCTGCTTGGCTGATTGTTGTAATATTTATGTAATCATTGTTCTTTGTTTACATTAAATAACAAAGAACTTCTGGTTACTTGAACTGTAATTCGAGTCCCTTGTCATTTCACAATTCACAGTTCCTTGCTACTTGATATGACCAAAGAACAACAACGACACAAATATGTACCACAATCAGTTAACCAGGATTACCCTGATATAAAATAGACAAGGAAAACAGCAGATACAATAGGTAAAGATTTGGTGATGGTAAAATGAATATTTTTTATATGAAAATGTATTATTTGTTCTGCTTTTAATGAAAATGGCCTCTATTTCTTTGAGAATGTTTTTAACAGTAATTTTTATCGCAGAAGCTAATGAAGTAACTATAAAGTTATGGCACAATTTACAATATATGCCTAATGTCAGACTGGACTCTGAATATTCAATTTACCACATAATTATACTGCTAAACTGGAGCCTGATTTTTTTATCTGTTATTATGCAAACAGGTTGGTAATTTTAAAGTATGGAAGCTTAAAAGGAAGAAGTTTATTTTATAAAATTAGTAATCTAGGATTAGGAGGTTGGAGATTTGTAGGTCAAGGTTTTTGTAATACCCACAAATAGACTTTCGAGGTGCAGGAAAAAAAAAAAAAATGAAAACATTTTTATCTTTTTAGGATTCTGTACTTTAAAATTACAATTATTATAACTTGGTGAGAAAGTGACTGAACACAAGATGCCTGATCAGGATTGATTGTAGTGCAGAACCTTCTCTAAAGAAAAATTCTGCTATTTTCATGAGAACAGACACAAAGTAAGAGTCCATTTCTGTATTTTAAATTGATCACCCAGAAAAAAAAAAATAAAATCAATCTCTCAAAGAAATTAAAGTCATATTCAAGGCACACAAAAATACTTTTGGAAAAATATATTTTTCTCCCCAAATATACCCATCAATTTAACTAAATTTTACTGAATATTAAAATTGCTTCCATGAATTAAATCTAAAAAGAAATTTACTCTAGTTTTATGTAGATATCACATATAAAGGGTGTTCCAATAACTTGGACTGATTTTAAATGTGAATTAAGTTTAAGTGTCTAATGATTTTTTTCTTTTAGATGTGGCAGACATTTGGTCGATATTATTTTTCACACATAATTGCCATGACTTAAATAACATGATCCAATAGAGAAATAAATAAATGTTCACCAATAACACTGATTTATTTACTGTTGACTTTGATCTGTCTTAATGAATCACCCTTATATATAATGTGTCTTCGTGAAACACCCTTTATATGTAGTTACAAATGTAAGTACCTCAACTAAGTTCGTAGTCTAGTCAGATGAAAAAAAGAAAGACAAACATTTATTTTACTCAAGATTTCTTTACATAACCTTGTCCCTTGCTAATGCACTTAATCCAATGTTTCTTCACAGTTCACATAAATCAAACATTAGCCAATGAAAATTCAACAAATAACTGCAAACCTCTTGATTCTCTCTCAGACATATGCTGACTTTTGACATCTGTTATTATTCATATGAAGTTTTAAGTGAAAGTTTGGGGAATTCAAAAAGAGCAAACAACTAGTGTGCAAACTGTAGGCAAAGGATTGGAAGGAAATGGTAGAAACTAAGTGTTAGGGTAACTCTTTTTTTTTCAAGGTCAAATTTCCTAATATCTTAGGTAGAATATTTCTTTCTCCTTTTCAAGCTGACAGCTGTTAAATGCATGCACTCTGAAAAGGCATAAAAAATGCACTTTTATTCTGCAATATTTTTCTTATTTTATGTGCCATGGATAAGTAAGATTGATTTATTCATTTTCTATGGCTTATCAACTGTTTTCAAGTTATTTAAAGCCAGAAAATATTTTTAGATTATAAGAAATTTTTTTCTGAAATAATTGTAGTAAAATTTTTCAAGACAATAAGAATTAGCTTAGCATTAAGATTAATCCATAGCTGGAGGGAGAAGATGTGGATTCATCTCTTCCATGTAAGTTAATACAATGAACCCAATTGGAATTAGAATTTGACTTTTTGATTAACAATTCAGAGCCATTATCCATTACACCACCCGTACATCCAAGCTTACAGCATCTGATATTCCCAAGTGGTTACCAGGCTCGACATTGCTTAACTTTAGTGATTGTACAGGAACTTGTGTTTCAAGGTTATATGGCTGTAAGCCCATGGACAAGTATGGCTCTTCACAACTTCCTGTCCCTTGTAGCTGTAAGTAATGTTTAACTCTTCACTATATCTCTTTGTCTTTGTTTTGCCATCCATTCACACAAACTCAGTAGGTAGGTTACTTACTCCCCCCCCTTGCCCCTCCAGCCTTTAACATGTTCTTTGAGTGCTAAAATCTTCAAACCTTCTTTCCTCATTATGTATCCTAGGAATTTCAGCTGTTTACTGTTTACAGAATCTAAAAATTGATATTGCAAAGAGATTATAAAAATAAAACTGAAATTCCAAACTAGTTCTCCTGATTTCCAACTTACCTTGATTAATCGAGATTTGATGTGTTCATCAAACATAAATTGGGAAAAAATGAAAAATTTCTTTCGCAAAAACTGATATGTGAAATTGACCTAAAAAGGAATAAAAGAAGGTATATTAATTAAAGCAATTGTAAATGCAGATAATGTCAAAATATTTTTAAGAGAATAAAATGGCAATTTCTGTTAAATGTTGAAACTATTGTTCCTTTTTTAGAAATTTATAGACAAAATTTAATATTTATTTACTCAGGCCACCATAGGGGGCAAAACTAAGATTCAGTTGACTGACGTATGCTAAGTTTGATTACTAAAATACGAACCAATCAAAAAGTGACACAGTTGAATATGTATCCAAAGTCCAAAGGACAAAAGATTTTCTCATGAGATCTCTTGTCCGACAGTTCCAAATGGCTAAGTCTCACCTACTACAAATGAATCCTTTACGTTTGTCAAATTTCATGAATGCAACAAATTTAAGGAATAGAATTCTCTAAATTTGTTGCATTCTTTTGTCAAATTTCATTCGTTTTAAATTTGTTGCATTCTTTTGTCAAATTTCATTAGAATTCCCTAAACATGAAGGATTCATTTATAGTAGGTGAGACTTAGCCATTTGGAACTGTCAGACAAGATATCTCATGAGAAAATCTTTTGTTCTGGAATGGATGACAAGATATGTTTTTGTCACATACTGACATGTCTTTTAACTACTTATGTTCTACTGTGCAATTTAATTTTTACATTTTGCTAATAAATTCTAATTCTACATAATTTTTTATAAGAATTCAATATTTATGTAAATATGACTTTGCACTAGTAAGCAACATCTTGGAATTTAAAAATAACAACACAGATGAAAGAATGTCATACATATACTTCTGAACAACTTGAATATTGTTTTATTCCTTTGACAGTGAATTGGACATTTTGTTGAGGGTGATGAAGCAAAGAAATGACTACTCTGAGACAATAGATATGAAGTAACATATTGTTTAGTGACATTTATTTTACTAAAATTAAAAAAACAAAGTCTGTGAAGTGAGGGGTAAAAAGACTAAAAAAATAATATTCCAGTACCAGATGATTAATATTTTAAATCTTTATAAATAGTATGAAAAATTAAAATAAAACAAGCACAAAAACTGAGAGATATTAAAGTATCATTGAAGTGACTTACTGTTGTGTTCATGATGCCAATGCCATGTGTTCTGATGGAATTGGCAATGTGTCGGATGTTTATTGTGTTTAAGTGTTTATTGTTGCTCGAGCGCTCAATGAAAATCTGAAAAACAACCAGAATTTTTAAATTTTTATATAAAAAAAAAAATCACATTTTTTTCTTCTCCATGTGAAACAGTCTAAAGTTTCAGTTGAGAGTCATGTTCACTTTGAACTAATGCACGAAAGGCATGAATCTACTTCTCCCTACCAGATATAAGTAAATAGCAGGGCATTCAGATACATTTAATTATCTAAAGGTAGACCAACTAAACAAAAAAAAAGGGGGGAAATCCCAATTCTAGATAAAAGAGAAGATATGTCTATTGGGCTGGCAACTCCAACTCATAAAAAATAAATGTGACTCCAATCAAATGTACCAGTATTGAGTCTTACACTTAAATCTACAATCAAATTAATCCAGGTTAATAAATTGATAATGAAACAAGAAATAATTAGAATTAACGATATAAGATTAATAAATAAATAAATTATTTAATCAACCATGTTAAATTATTTTAATAATAATAAAAAAATATACAAACAACAGTGTAAAATGATTTAATTTATGGACAATAAAGTTGAGTTTTTCAGAATTGTGCATGTGGGTTTTGAAAATGTTTTTAGACTGACCTGATTGTTCAAATTGTAAAGATACTTGGAGACAAACACATGGATATTTCTCATGATTTCCAGTACATCTAGGCCCTGGGGAAGAAGAAAAAAGAAAAGAAGTTTATAATTTATTAAGAACTAGAGTGCTGCTCATCATATGACAGCATTTTAATGTTGGAAATAAACTTTTTCCATAGCTTGGTATATTGGCTTTTATCTATGCCTGAGTTGTTCCATGAGACACTTGTAACTGTAGATTCTGTTGAAGCTACCCACATAAAATACCATTTAACATCAAAAAAAAAAAAAAAAAAAAAAAAAATGCAAACATCATAACCTTCTGAAAACATATATGGAACCTTCAAAACACCAAAATAAAAGAGAAAATAAGAAAAACAGTATCAGGTTGCAACAACACCTCAAAACAATGTAACCTTTTTATAGAGGAGAAAATAGCAATAATCACTTTTCCAGAACAAGAAAAACTCTTAAATAAAAGATTGGGGATTATTTCCAAATGCAAACTTGAAAACAAATTCCTACTATGCTACCTAAAACCACATGACTCAGAAGACTAAATAAAATCCCATAATCTAAAACTTATTTCAAATACCAAAATTTAGAACCAAAGAAAATATGCAAAACAAGAAAATAAATGAAATTCAGGGTGTTTCAGAAAAAATGATATCATTTCATAATCTAATTACAACCATGAACAGTGACACAGTCCCAAGTTTAACCCTCAATATTTATTGACAACCTTATATTGCTATCAACACACCTATCACTACTCGACTCACACATCTCACTACTCCGGCTCTGAGCTCTGTCTCTTCTCCTTTCAATCACAAGTCGCTAGCTCTGCTAACTTTGTTGAGTAATAAGAACTTTATGGGCCATTTAGCTTTCTTTTCCCTCCTTGTTTGGTGGCTGGTGTTATCTCAATAGGGTTGACTCAGGTTTCCCCAAATCCTACAATATTGGGATTAACAGTGAAGTCTAGTGAGAACCCCTTATGTAAACTGTGTACCACAGAGAAGATTGCGCAATTCCTGCCTGTGATCATAGTAAACTTTTGTCTCTTTATGTCTGAGTGCAGCTTTTGAGTCATCCTGGAACAAGAACTTTAATAAAATGCACAACACTGTTGATAAATCTAACAACAGGTTTATTGAATATAAAGAAAAGTTGGTGGAATAAAATCTCTCTATTATCTACTGCCAAAATCAAGTTTTCTACTGTAGGATGGTGATGTGGGAAATAATCTAGTCACAAACACTAAAGTAATGTTGATTCTTCCTCAATTCTTCTGTCATGCAGGTGTCTGTATGTTCCCTCAGGCTAATGAAAGTGTGGGTGTGTTTCTCGTGTGTGATAACTCTTTCTCAGCTGAATTCCCATCTTTCTGTCAGCCTGGGGCGTTGTTGTTTATATAGTCAACTCCCACAACAAAATCTGACATTGATATATCTAATTTCCCCACCTGGAATCTTAGGAGTCCTTGTTAAAAAAAAACATATGGTACCTTTTTTGTTTATCTTAGAATCTTCTTAGGTATCTTTCTGTAAAGATAATTATGCTCCTGTGTGTTCAACATAAACAATCGTAACCTTGGATATTAATACAACACAGATGTTTAGTTGTTTGTCCAGAATAATTTGTAAGAACACACACATTTTGAAGAGATAGATTCATGTAAAGAAGCTACTTTAATTTTAATTTCACACAACACATTAATCATGTCTTCTTCTTATCAGTGGGAAGTAGATAGGGCTGGAAACCTTGAATTTGCTCAATTTTATTGCATTTTATCTAGTTAATTCTGAGTTCAATTTTTCTTGAAACTGTCCTTATATTCATTTTATTATTTTAAAACATAAATTTTAATGCATTTCATTTTTAATTTTCTCCTCAACCAATAAATCTAGAGACAAAACAATGTAACCTTTTTATAGAGGAGAAATAATCTAGTCACAAACAATTCTAGATAAAAGAGAAGATATCTTGAAAATTTTAATAATTATTATCCAATTAATGGTCCCCCCAAATCACCATCCTGTAATCACCATGCAATTAAATGTTTAAACAGTGGCCTGTTGCATAATAACTTGACCAATTGTCATTCAAATGATCTCAAATTTTAACAGCACGTGTAGAAACAACTTAAAATTCTATATTTCAGAAAAGAACTGGAAAAGAAAAGGTGTCTTGTATGTTAGAATATGCCCAAACAGTCAAACAAGACTGTGCAATATGTATTTGTAAGAGAATTTGCTAAAAATGTGCAATGCAGATTTGAATATGGCACAAAAAGTTCAAAGGAGAAGGTTGTCCTTGCAGGGGAAAAATATTGGACAATCATCTGTATTAGAAGAGATGATTGAGTGGGTTTGGGAAACATTTTTACAAAGCCTTAGGGCATCCATTAAGTCTGATAACCCATACTGCCACCCTTGAGACTGTTACCCAAGACATGCTGCAGCATGTTTGGCAGGAACTGGACTGCTGACTTAACATATGCTGCATTACAGGTGGTGCACATATTGAACACTTGTGAAATATGTTCATGAAATCCACATATCTTTAAATTTCTCATTCAAATTTTGACAAATAAATTTTATTTACTCAACAATAATCTTGTTTATTTTGATTTCCCTAGACTATGTAGTTACTCTGATATTTACATCTCAAAATGATGTAAAAATCTTTGAAACACACTTTATAAAAATAAATAAATAAATAAAAAAAAAAAAAAAGCAAAATAAAGATCATGACTATATATAACCTAAAACATTACCCCTAAAAACAAAAAAAAACAAATAAATCACACACACGCACACACTGTGATGGGTTAGTTTCCTCCCTCCCTTAATCCCCCAGGTTCCTATATACAGAACCTGGGAAAGTAGTAATGACACATAGTCGGAAGATCGCTGGAAACATGAAAATGACAATTAACATGCAGTGTTTATTCCTCTGTCCACACTATCTATCTATCTATATATATATATATATATATATGTATGTATAAATATTCTATCTCTGATACAAAGAACTCCTCCTCATTAATATAGTAAATGAAAGAAATCTCAAAAGGTTAGAAAAAATAAAAATTTTTTAGTTTATTTTCATTTTATTAAAACATTAAATTACTTAAATATGTAAAACTTTTGTGCTTATAAATATGCATTTTCAGCCACTACATGTATTAATGATTGACAACAAATAGTCAGCAAAATTTACAACATTACAATGATTAATTGAGTGTCCTTTTAATTATAACCATAAACTTTATTTATATTTAAGTAGACATAACTTGACTTAATGATATAGGAGATAAAAATTTACATATATATGTAAATATCGTCTGAATTAATAGATTTACATATGTGTAGATATTGCCTGAATTCACAGATTATATATATATATATATATAGAGAGAGAGAGAGAGAGAGAGAGAGATTGTCATTTGTTTTAAATGAATAAATATAGATATTGTTTTAATTCATATATTCCTTTTAAATGAAAAGGAACAGATATTCTAAAATTGAGCTTATTTAAGCTACATTTGCTCAACCTTACCATCTAAAATATCAGGTACATTTCTCAAGAGATTTTTAAAATGGTCTTGTCATTTATTCAGTCTATCAGCCTGACACTTGACCTTTAACTTGGATTTGTTTGTTTTTTTTCTGCCACTGTTCTCATTGACAGTGTTCCAAGTGATAGTAGATTGTTTTTGACAGCAGAAGAATTGAGGAGTCAAATTTTTTCTTGGATGTATTCAGCTTGTTGATCTTCATAAGAATTCTTGAGTTTAGTAAGTGCTTAATTCAAGTCTTTGAGCCACTGTAGAGGTTAGTGTTAATGTGGTGTTTCACTGCCTGGACATTAACTAAAACCCTACAGTCTAAGCTTGATGGAACCAGCAATGTAGGTTTCCATTTCTTGAAATTCAAGAAAAGGATGAAATACATAAAGAAATAAATTGTGTTAACAGATTCAAATTGGGAGTTGATATTTGGAGGAAGTTAACTTTAACATCAGATATTCATAGGTTATTCTGTAAGGAATGAACTTACACTCAACACCGTGTAATATTAGCATATTAATTACTACACAATTATGAATTGTTGAATTGTCAAACAAATGAATATTTCATTTGTCAATCAGGGAATAAAGCTTTTGACAATTTTTCATTAGTTTTTTTAAATTTTTTTGCAGTGAACTAATATTATTTTAATTTCTGACTCTCAACAAACTCATGATTACTGTTTTAATTTTCTTTCTTTCCTTGATAATTGTATTCAGTTGTATCACTATGTAATCATTAGAGTAAATGAAAGTGCCAACATGTTTAGAAGGATCTTCTAAACATGTTGGCACTTTCATTTACTTTAATTTACTTGTGATGCCATAATTTTATATGAACAGCTTTTTTTTTTTCAAAAATCAGTTCACTCCAAGCAAGGCAGTAAAGCCACTAATATTCAGGAGTGTTAGAGAATATGAGAAAAAAAACCCATTAAGGAACAAGAACAATAAAAGAAAATGAATTAAGAAAATAGAAGAGAACAACTGAGATTGCATTTAATTTCTTTAAGATCAAAGTTCACTGGGAAGCAAGAAGCTGGAAAACGGTTCTGTGAGTGAGAAGGGCAATAGAAGAAACTGTTAGCATAGAACTTACAGCTACATCTTGTAACAAGCATGCACAGAAGCATCCTCAAACTGCGTGTGTGTGTTGTCGCCAGGCACACCTTGGAGTACCATAATGGACTCAACCGAGGACTAGAAGAAGACGCGTGAGTCGTTTGGGGTCTTTTCTTGGGCGACACAAGCTGTTGCGGTCGGTCGTCCGTCGACAGCAGTCTTGGGTTCCGTTTTGCTTGTTTGATGTCGTAAAGTGTTCATTCAGAAGAGAAGGCGTTCGTTTCATGTTCGCAAGAAGGTGTTCGTTTCAGGTTCACAAGTAGGCATTCGTTTTTGTGTTGCAAGAAGCTGTTTTTTTTTTGTTTTTTTTTCCCCGTTTTCTCACACACTTCTAGCCATTTCAACTGTAAAATGATGAGACCTTTTTGCCAATCTAGTACTGCGCTTAAATTCATAAAGTCTACGTACCATAGAGGAAAGTTCATCAGAATAATTAACATGAAAGTATTTATAGAAAAAGCCCAGGGAAGTTACATTATGACGGTGGAAAAGTGACTAAAGCCAGGTAATGATGCCAGGTAAGGACCAATAACCTTGCAGATTCTTCTTTAAATTTTATCAAGAATCTCTAAATATATAGCAAGAGCACCAGACCAGATATGGCAACAATATTCAAAGCATAGATGAATGGTAGACTTATAAATATGTAAGACAGATTCTAGTGAGAAAAATTATCTAGCACAGCATAGTGCTAAAGAGGATAGAAGACTTTAAATCTCCACAAATTAGTTCCACAGGAATTCAACTAAATCTGAATGCCATATTTTTTTTTTAGCATGTGGTGGTAGGATAAAATGAATAGTAAACAAGTGGACCCCCACCTGACAAAAATGATGATTCCTGCCAATAAAAGATTGACCAATTCCTTTAAAAGAAAAAAATGATAATGCACAAGAACAGTTTCTCCTTCAAAATGGGTCACAGCAAAGAAACCTTGAATACTTTTGACAACAGGATTTTCAGTGGTGCTGTAGTGGATTGGGAAATAGGATTGTACTTATTTGCATAAGTAGAAAAGATATAAAGTGTATAGTAAAATAGGCGACAGACAGAAGTTGATTACTAATTACATGTCATACAACAGCGCAATACAAAAATATGGCATCGCCGATAGGATGTTTAAGTCGCTTGGATGAAACAGAATTTGCTGAGGAAGAGATTATGAACGAAGAAAACCTTGACAGAGAAGAAAGGATGAGTTCTTCAGAGCAGGATAATGCAATAGAAGACAAACCTATGGATGTTAGTGGGAATAACTCAGACATGGAAGAAGATGAAGTAAGACCAAGATCTCCATTAAAAAGAACTGGTCATAAACCTCAAGGGGGAGAGAAGGAAAGAGGTTCTAGAAGGCACTAAATCTCTTCAGCTCAGAGAGGTGTAGTGGATTGGTAAATAGAATTGTACCTATTTGCATATGTTAAGCACAAGAGATATAAAGTGTATAGTAAGACAAAAGCAGAAGTTGACTACTGATCATGTGTTGTAGAACAACACATTACAACAGGTGCAAAAAAGCTCACTTTGGACTAAAAGCAAATTTTCTTTTTTTTTTTTTTTATAAAAAAACTCTCAAACCTGTCATTTAATGTTCATACCAAATACTAATATGAAATGTCAAGATTGCTTACCTGCTCCAAGGTCTGACTAGGTAAATGTGATTCCATCAGAGTGACACCATACTTTTCCTCTGCCATATTTTTCATCTCACTGTAAGTTTTCCAATCATGTAAGGTAACAGTAGTCAAATTGTAGAAAGTTTTGTCCAGGTAATGTTCAACATAAGCTGTAAAGAATAAAATAACAAATAGTATTTTAAATTCCAACTATATAGAAAAATCCCTCAGAGTGACTGAGGCTTAGGTCATTAATTAATGATCTGTCAGTCCAAATCAATTACTTATTGCATACTTCCAAAATTGACTTGGTCATTTCCTTGTCCAGTTCCGGCATTGTTCCTTTGCAATTTCAGTGGTCTAAATTCTACTCATTACTCCTATTAAAGTGACATACATTTGTTATATCATTTGGCCAATTAAAAGTTATTGAAAAAATTATAATTTTATAGTGTCAGCATTATCTATATTGAATAACACACCTATAATATCTTTACATCAGCATTTTCTAGGAAATATTTTTTTAATCTATGAATAAAAATGTTAATTATAGATAATCATGCAGCTATAATGAGACCTCTGTTTGGGTTTGATAAATTGTTTTTTATGAATTATCAACCCATTGCAGGTTACTTAAAGCCAGAAAATATTTTTAAATTGTAAGAATTTTTTTTTTTGAGATAATGATTTAAGTGATACAAGTCTTACTAATTAACCCATATCTGGAGGAGAAGGGGTGATTTCATACCTTTCCCAAGGGTATTTTGGGTAATGAAACCAGCTGTATTTGGAAACCGGCTCTCTAATTAACAATTCTGAGCTATTATCCATTACACCACCTACACATCCAAGTTTAGAGCCCCTGGTATTCCCAAGTGGTCACCCATCTAGGTACTGACCGAGCTCAATGTTGCTTAACTTTGGTGACTGCACAGGAAGTGGTGTTTCGAAGTGATGTGGCCGTAAGGAACTTAAAAGACTGAATGAAAAGCAAGAACAGTGATAAAACCAAATGAATATTGATTCTTTGCTTTTAGATGCTTCTTAGGAATTTCCATTGCAGACAGATGGGTATACATGTGCTCACATTTCAGAGTTCAATGACAGAAAAAAAAAACAATGAGTGCTACTCACTTTTGATATTGATGAATCGATCAAAGAATCTGATTGGTCTCACTCGCAGGAAATTGGATAAGTCTTTTAGGCCAACTTTATGAGGGTTGCGGTCATCAAGTTGTAAGTGTGAGTGAATATGCAATCTCAAATCTGTCTCAATGGAACGACACAGTGGATCAAGTAGATGCTATGAAAGCAAGCCAGAAAAAAAGAAATAAAAAAGAGGATAATTTAGAAGAAAGCAATTATGAAAGGAGAAACTTTCAGTAATTTTGAAAGATCAGTTGTAACATGTTATAGAATCAAATGCATAAAGTTTACTTGAAAGAAATATTTTCTTGTTTCATTTACAAAATCAAAAAACCAAATGCTTCCAAAGTTTTGTTCTCTTTTTTTTTTTTTTGCAAATTCACCCAAAGAAATTCATTCCTTTTGTTTTTTTACTTTTCTCTTTACTCTAAAACTTTTTTTTTTACTTTTTTAAAATTAAAAATTTTTTTTTACATTTTAAAATTTTTTTTTTTTTACATTTTTAAAATTAAAATTTTTTTTTTTTACATTTTTAAAATAAATTTTTTTTTTTTACATTTTTAAAATTAAAAATTTTCTTTTTACTTTTCACTTTTTTCCTTTTTTTTTTTAATTTAAAAATTTTTTTTCAATTTAAAAAAAAACGCCATATGTCAGAAGGATCTTCCCCTATCTACAGAATCAAAGGCTTTAGAGAAATCTACAAAAAGTAAGGCAGTCTGTAAATTCTTTACCCTGATGACCTCAATAATCTGCTGAACAGTTCGAATTTGTCCAATGGTTGACCTATTTTTTTCAAAAGCCGTTTTGATTTTTTCAGAGCACCTTTTCTACTTCTAGCTGTTAGGCTTCAACCAGCAAAGCTCAATACAAACTGTCGTCTCAGGTGAATCAATAAAATCTCTCAAATCTTTTATATACCTAGGAAGCAAAATAAATTCTACTGAAAAAGATGTGAAAATTTGCATAGCTAAAGACTGGGCCACCTTGAATAAAATGGATGTAATCTGAAAATTTGATTCACCAGATAACCTGAGGAAGAGATTCTTCCAAGCCAATGTAGAGGTGGTGTTAATGTATGATGCCACTGCCTGGACATTAACTAAAACCCTACAGTCTAAGCTTGATGGAACCTACGCTCTGATGCTGAGAGAAAACATCC
Source organism: Acanthosepion pharaonis (assembly GCA_903632075.3). Classification (NCBI taxonomy): domain Eukaryota; kingdom Metazoa; phylum Mollusca; class Cephalopoda; order Sepiida; family Sepiidae; genus Acanthosepion; species Acanthosepion pharaonis. The sequence continues at coordinate 1,981,879 of CAHIKZ030003842.1, read as the reverse complement.
AACTAAATCACAGCTCTATGGACCTATCCCTGATATTTCTACAATCTTACACAAATGCAGAATGTGCTTTGCAGGACATTGCTGGCGAGCAAAACAAGAACTATTGTTCCTGACACCTAGTCATGAAGCAATAAATAAAGTTGAGTATTTAAAATCAGTGGGCATTTAAAATTAGATAAAAAATTATTGGGTATTTAAAATTAACTAAAAATTATTGAATATTTATAATTAATTAAAAAATTTGTATTTAAATTAGCTAAAAAGTATAGAGTATTTTGATGTATAATTAGCATGATTGGATTGCTAAAAGCTTCAGTCAAGTGTTATTTACTATAAAGAATTGCCTTTATTTTACAATTTTCAGAATAAAACTTCATTCAAATAAATTGAACCAGAAAAGCTAATAAAATAGTGGATTTGTTTCCAGAAGTGTAACAAGAGTCCGAGGTTGGGTAGGTAGTCACTCCTGGGTGCAGATGTGAAGGGTAATAAATTTCCATTGGTTTGTAATAACTGCTAATAATTATTGAATCAAAATTCACTATAATGATGAAAGATAAGTACCTCCTTTAAATAATCTGTAACTTCTTTATCAAAACTGTCTTTCAGTACTTGAGGAGATTCCAAATGTCGGACATATTCCATTGGTAATACACAATCCCTCAGTGCACCAAATATGTACTGTAAACAATAAATAAATAAATAAATAATAATAAAAAAGTTACAGTGAAAAAAATATAGAAATTGATTTGAAAATTACATTATACTAGTTCAGTAACTATAACTACAGTAAGTTGACCAAATTTCAAATGTAAATTGCTGTCCATTTAAAATACTATATTTATTAGAAAATATATTCAGTTTAAATACAAAGGGAGCTGTAAAAATGACTTCAAAGGGACACACATTTCAGCTTATATTCTTTTCCTGTTACCCAGGAGTTGTTGTCAGACAGAAAGGAAAATCAGCCCTCTTAACACAGATGTCAATTCCAATTTCATTCAAATTATGTGAGCATGTATATTTTAATTCAATGACAGTCTTAAAAATATTTCTACAAAATTTAAAAAAAAATATTAAATAATTCTCTGAATAATTTCTAAAAAGTTCAATAAAATCTAATTGTCTGAAATTTTTTAAGTTTAAAAAATTAATTTTGTTTTATTTTTTCACCAAGTTTATGATTTTATTGTTCAGACCAGAGTAGGGGTTGTTTAGACTGAGAGTTAGGGGAATATATTACTCCAATGTGTTATTTCAAACCTAGTCAAATTATGTGTGCATGCATGTGTGTGCTTGTGTATACATTAAATAGCACAAGTACATGTAAGCCATTCACATACAACACAGACATACACATGCATGAAAAGTTACACACACACACTACAGAGTGTGTGATAGACAGAGAATTAGCCTTTCTTTTATAATATAGATTCAGAAACAGCTTGAGCAAACAGGATCAGAGTTGAGGTGACCAATGTAAGCATATCTCATGTTTGTTAACATGATGCAATTAGAGGACCTGTCATGGAATCATGTGACCAACTAGGGACATGTCACCATGTGCTGCATATACAAATGTGATAATATTTGTGTTTAGGTTTTGTTTGTTTTTATCCTCAAGTATCTTGTGATTTTGACAAAGATGCCACTGCAATTTAGTCTGTTGGAAGTGGTTGAATGATTTGAAATAAGGAAACTGTGTCCACTGTTTGATTTGTTTTGATCAATCCAGTCTAGATCTGAATAAAGTAAGGACAACTATTAATTATAAAAGCAATGAACAATGTTGTTGTAATACCACTAAGACAAAAGATCAATAAAATTCTACAGACAAGCCTGTTTATATTATAAATATTTATAAACATCAACTTGCCTTAATCAATGATATGGGAGATAAAAACATATTTATATTATAAATATTTATAAACATGAAGTTGACATTTTTTTAAAAGAGGAACTGCAAAAAAATGTTAAAATTATTGTTTCAATTGTAAAAAAGATTGCAAACATGTTGTAATGTAAAAAAATTCTTAGATCACAAAATATTTAATCATTTTTAAATCACAAATTATTAATCTTTTTAAGATTAAGAACAAAAATAATAACATATAAAAAGATCCCAACTTTGTAGTTGCTTTTCCTTAATATATTTTTCTTGTTCTTTTTTATAGTGATTTATTGAAAATGGGATAAAAAAGTACTTACATGTATTCGATGAGTATCACTGATGTTGTCAAGCATATCAGTTAAATAGATAGGGAAAATGACTCGATGCCAGTACAAAAAGCTGCAGTCAGTGGCCATACGTAAACTGAGAAAATATCAGGTGAGAAAAATGAGTAAAAAGTTTTCAAACAGTTTTTAGCAGATATTTGTAGAGTAGAAATGGAAGGCCTAATTAGATAATGGGGGACTTTTACAGACAGAAAACTGGGGGACATAAGTTACCTCCTCCGCCAGTGTTACATAAACAGCTGAGTGGCCAGGGGCCAAGTGTATTTTTGTATGTGCATCCCATTGGTACGAGAATAAAGTAATTCAAAATTGCTACTACCATTGTTGTTATTTTAAATGATGCTGTGAACAGAATCTGGTGAAGTGTGGAACTATCTTAACAAAATAAGATATGGCATCTGCCCTAGGCAGAACCCTCGATTTGATTGCTCAACTCATGAAACAAATGATAGAGCTACAAAATAATACTATCATTGCTGTTGTGGTTATTTTACAATATTGACAGAAAATATAAATACAAGATATTTCAAATGTTTATGTTACATTCTAAGAACTGTCATACCATGAAGTATAAATGGTAGCATGATTTAACAGGTACCATTTAAAAGCTAAAAGTGTCAAGTTTTCATCTGTTAATTTAATTTTAATTTAATTAATTGAAACTGATTTTTAAACACCACTCTGCCTGACAGATGGGTCAGATGTTCCGGAGAGACTTATTGCATGTTCCTGCAATGGCCACCTAGGTCTCCAGTTCTCATGGCATGTGTCTTCTTCCTCTAGAGGTATGTGAAAAGTCTCATCTATTTACTTCCCAAAGATTAGGATGATCTGAAGAAGCCAATAACTGAAGTCTTGGCAACCATCGGCAACAAAATGCTTAGTCGTGTTTGGCAAGAATTAGATTACTTATCCTCAGCTTGACATATTAGAGCTTAGGAAAAAGAAAAGTTTTTTGTTTGGCTAAATATTGTTTATAGAAAATATATTAAAACTTTGTTGAAAGTTTTAATGTTGGGTCTTTTTTTTTTACTATCACTGAATAAGAATTTTTTTCCAATTTTAATGGAATCATTAATGGATTCATGAGTAGTAAAGGAACTTGTTATATATTTTTGGAGATGTGTAAAATATGTTATGTATACCTTAGGTGTGTGCTTAATAGTCAGGTATGAACAAATTTACCAATATATAAACAATTTTGATACAAACATCAATATTGATTTAATAATTAAAGATTTGTGAAAACTAACATATACATTAGTTTGCCTAAGAGTAATTTGGAATTGTTTTTTGAACACTTAACCTTACAGTTTGGAAGTGTCTGAATGTACCTGCAATTGTCTAGCATCGTATTTCAATAAACAGCATTGACATCCATTACATGATCAACTAAAGGCAACTTTTATAAATTTGTAGATTTCCAAAACCATATCTTATAACAAGTAAAACCGAGAAGCCTGAATTTGGTATCATTTGAAAGAGGAACCAGTTTACTGTCATATAAAATTATACTCGATTGCCAACAGTTTTTGAGATATGTCAATTTAATTGCACTACAGTATTTACATTAGTCAGACTATTGTCCTCATCTTTGTCGCCATATTTGTCACAACGTTTCGGCCGTTGTACGCTCCGGCCTTCTTCAGGTGGTTGGAATTTCGAACTGAACCCTTTATTTCGATCACTGGGGTAGACTGTGACAAATATGGCAACAAAGATGAGGACAATAGTCCGACTAATGTAAATACTGTACATAATACCTCATCTCAGAAATATAGACAGACTCTTAATTGCACTAATGTCACATATTCAGATTTCCCAACAATTTGCTCCAGGGATTTAACAATTGAAATCTCTTAAAGACTGAACAAGAATTAAGAAAAATTAAAACACTCACTTTTCCCATAATCTAGTGATTACTTGAAGTTTTTTCAATGTATCAGACAGACTAGTGATTTCATCATCTCGGAAGACTTTCTAAAAGAATAAAATAATAAGCAACAAATGTTGCAACAGTTAAAATTTTTAGTAATAATTAAAATTTAAAACTTTTAGTACTTAGCTAAATGTTTGCATTTACTTGAAGAGGGTCAGAATCTTTATGGGTTTATCATGCATGTTAATCCTCTAAACTCCCACCATCCCCGTGGCGTATAGGGCCGCAGTCGTCTCATGCAAGGTGTTGCTGCTGTAGTTTCCATAACAAGAAGGTTTTTATGGAGTGGAGTTGCTAGTTCTACACCTAAACAGTTTAGGATTCAGAATTGCTAATCAAAGCTAGGCAGCCCAGTCTACCCTGCTATTAAGTAAGGAACTCACACTTTTGTGTGAAAGGGAATGTAATAACCTCAGATAAAATTTGAACTCAAATCGCCAGTACCACTTTCTGCACTAATCACCACTATGTGAAACACACATCCTTTATCCCAGATAGTCCTTAGAAATGGACCTTAGTGAAGAGTAAGTTCTGTGTCATTTTTCTAATTAGTTCTAAGATATTTAAATAGACTCTTTTATTTTACTAGACTCAAAGTCTGCTCCAAGTAATTATTCTTTTTAACGACCCTAAATAATACTTCTATTAAAGTTTTTTTTAGGAGAAAGGTCTGGCAACATAACCTGAATTTATTGTTTTATGATCATAAGAAATTCTGTATAAGAATTGCGTAATTTAATGCCGGAATCTAAATATAAATAGGTATTATTGACAATTTTTTTTATATAAAAATGTATTTTTATACTTTCATAGTTTTTGTTTTTGTTTGAGGGTTCACTATTTGCCCATAGCTGGGACCCTAACAGGTGCTACCACCACGGGTTAGGTGGACCGGGGAACAACAGCAATTAAGAGAAGGTTCCATGCTCCTCAAAACATCCAATCTGTTGATCAGAGGCCTTGCTGGTAGATGTAGTTTATTCTCTGTATAAGAAGTAAAATATATACAGATCTACCACCAATTTTCTGACACCTCTTTTAATCTGGACAAAATTTATGAACAAGTATTTGAATTTCATGTAATTGCCAGATTAATTCACCATGAAGTCACAGGTGACATTGTATGTTACACAATTTTAATTCACGTTTCTAACTGTTGAATATACATTGATTGATTTTCTATGGCTGATCAATCCATTGCTGGTTATTTAAAACCAGAAAATATTTTGTAAGAATATTTTTTGAGATAATAATGGTTTTTGTGATACAAATTTTACTATTTAACCCGTAGCAGGAGGGAGAAGAGGTGGTTTCATAGATTTCCTAAAGGTATTTGCATGTAAGTAAATATAACAAACCCAATGGGAATTGCAAATTGGCTCTCTGATTAACAATTTCAAATCCTTATCCATTACACCACCCTCACATCCAAGCTTGCGGCACATGGTATTACTAAGCAGTCACCCATCTAGGTACTGACCAGGCTCAACATTGCTGAACATCAGTGATTGTACAAGAACCAGTGTTTCAACATGATGTGGCTACAAGCCTTGATGATGTCATAGAGATACAAGAGATGGATAATTGGTCAATCAGAGGTGTATTATTGAATTGTTATTATATTACTTCTAATAGTCTGGCAAAATGGATAATATGGTGCAGTCCTGGAACCAAGGGTTGTGAAAAAAATCAGTGGTGTATATGTACCAAAATAGAAACTGAATATACATAATTCACAGTGAGGAAAAATAATATTACAAATTCAAGATGCAACTGACAAATTAATAGATTTCAAAATTAATTCTACATTAAAATAACTGAGGAAGAATGTCCAGAATCAATGCTTACCAATTTTGTTCCAAAAGACAGAGCGAGAGAAGCAATTAGAATACGCTCCTTGGTGCCTGATGAATAAAAGATGAAGTTGATAAGAATAGAATTTCCATTAGGATTATGGAAATATATTTTTCTAATCTCTAAAGTGGTTCAAGTATTATGTTTGCTTTTTATTTATCAGCATGGCAACATTAGACTGACATCTTGGATTTTATCTATCATGACTTTATTGTCTATTTATAGTAACAATAGTGAAAATTATTAAAGAAAAGAAATAAGTTTAGCATAAAATTCAAAATTTGCATAGAAGAAATGAAATAATGAGTTTAGGTTAGAAATCATAGTCAATACAGTAGTTTTAAGCAATAGATTTTATTATTTTTAATCATTTCACCCCAAGCAAGGCAATAGAACCACTAAGATGCAGGGGGTTATCTGAGTGTGAAATAATGATTGTCATTGCATTTAAATTTTTGGAGATCAAAGTTGACATTTTGAGAATTCCACAAGCAAAAAGTGTGAGAGAACAAACGGTTAGCATAAAACTTATGGTTATATCTAGCCATTTCAATTGCAAAATGATGAGACCAAGCTGCTAATCTAGTACTGCAATTAAATTTGTAAAGTCTAAGTACCAAAGAGAAAAAGCTCATCAAAATAATTACCATGAAAATAATTATAAAAAATGCACAGGGAAGCTATGTTCGGAAAGTGATTGAAGCTGAGATGTCAGTTCAGGACTGATAACATTGCATATTTTGGGGGGGGGGATTTTATTAAGGATCTCTAAATATATTGCAGAGAGTTGAATAGTGAAGATTTATAGTGATACAAACATTTCTTTTTTTTTTTTTTAAATGATGCTAATTTAACATCACTAAACTGTTGATATTGGATTTCTTAAGCATAGTACATATTGGAGAGTAAGTTGGTCCTGTGTCAGACAAAATCAAGTTTAGTAAAGATTTATATGGTCAAATAATTAATACAAAGAGAAGAATCAGGAAAAAAAAGCCAACAAGGCCTGTTACTTGCTTTCAGAATATTAGATCATTACAAATACCGATTGATTGATACCAATGAAATGTTGAGTCTTTAATACTGTGTATATGGAAGATGGTTGAACTATTTCTGATCTCTAGAAATAAAAGAAACAACTGAAAAAACAGTTAAACCATAATCCTTTTCAAAGCAATATTCCTGTATTATTAGTTAAAAAGAAACACAATATTTGTAGATTAAGTTTACTTTAATTTCTTAAAAACTATAAGTCATCAAGTATCAATTAAAAAAAATATTGATGAAAAGTTTCCAGCATAATTTTTCCTTGTATCATTCAAAAAACTTTAAAAGTGTCTTTGAAGTTTACTTAGCTCTTTATTGTTTGTGTGTGTAAACTATTTGAGAATTGCTTGCAGAAAAATAATAGTTTTATACTTTATTCTATTGAAAATCAATGCAGAATGCACAGTTGACAGTATTTACTTTACAAGTTTAACCTGGACAAAAGTGAAGCAAATGTAGGAAACAGATCTCTGATGCTTAATGATGCAGTATGTGCAAGCATGTTCTTGAAGGTTAAATAAAGGGACATTTTGGGCTGACATTGTGTCTATAATAACATCTCTATTAACAAAGCTGAAAACAATAGTTTGAAACAATAAAAGTATGTTGACAATTATTCATCCCTAAAAAAAAAATCATGAAAAGTGGTTTGAACCTGCCATCATAACCAAATGTCAAAAACCATCTAACATTGAACATAAAAGGCTCCAAAAAACAAAAAATAAAACAAAACAAAAAATGATGACATGATGGATAGAGATAATGGATGGTTGTAGAGTAAGTGATCATGGTTAAATGTAAATGGCAGGACTGCCCGACAAAAGAAATTGACAAAGTGTTTTGACTTCAAGAGAAGTTGGGACTACATCAGATGAAACTGATAACCAGCCTATTTTATTGGCATTTCTATGATTCTACTCTCTCTCATTCACTCACTCAGCGGAGGTGAGTAGCCATGATTAAATGCAAAATAATAGAATCGTCCAACAAACGGAATTGACAAAGTTTGCAATAACAAGAAAAAAAGAAGAACAGGGCAAAAATTAATATAAAGCAATCAAACAATATATGCAAGGCAAATTAACAGTGATAAAACAAAGTAGAAGTAATATGGGAAAAAGTTCACAAACTAAGAATTGGGCTTAACACACAAAAACAAATTTGGATAAATAAATTGTTGTAATTTTATCTCATCCTTGTCGCCAAAATGTAACCTAGGGAAAGTTAGTGAATAGAATAATCAAATGAAGGTTGGTAATGAACAATACATATAAGACAAGAACAACACATATAAGATTTGTCAGCAGTGCATAGACAAAGTAGTCAACTGTTAGATGTGATTCAAGTGAATTCCACAATGAATCTCCAACTGCAGACCAACATACAGTATTTACTACTGTATTTATGTGAATGGGGACATACCCATTATCGTCCATAGGTATGCTACAACATAAACATAGAATTCTGACTTCAAGACAAAAGAGATCAAGACTGAGTCAGATGAGACCAAGAAATGGTCTATTTTATTGGCTAGGAAGAAATCCCAGCATGTATTCATGTGGTTCTGCCTATAAATTGGAGAGGGGAAAAGTGTTTTGCAGTTATTCTTATTTAGGATCGGAACCAACAATAGTTACTGTCATGAGTTCAATCCTTCAACTAGGTAGTGAAGCACTGATTTGGATAAAAAGGAATAATAACCAACATACCAAGGATAAAATATGATAATAATTAACATGTATCTCATATAAGCAATAGAAATGTTGAGTCTTTAATACTGTGTATATAATAATAATAACATATATACCAGCCAAAATGAGAACAATGTTTTAAAATAATACAAGTATATATCCATTTAAAGTTATTATAAAGAACAGAGTTAAATTTTTAAAATTCCTCTTAACTACAAATGTAAAAAGAACAAAGAAAATAAAATAACCGTCATTTTAATCAAAATATACAAGATTATAAAGAAACTATTTTTATTAAATAAAACATTTAATACTAGTTAAAATGAATAATAAGTAGTATTAGTACTATTATTAATTTTGATTAGTATTTACTTCCATCTTAATTCTTAATTGCTTTTTATCACAATTTTTATTTAGGTTGTTGATCTATGTTTGTTGAAGTTACATCCCTTTTACTTTGGAAGCTTGGCTGAAAGCATCAGATGAGTGCCCAACAGTTCAGAGAAGAGCAAATCTAACTTTAAACCCATCACACTATTCCACAATCTTTCTTGGCACAATGCTTTACACTAGTAGCATGAATAACAATGATTTTTTTCTTATTTTTATTCATTAGATTTTTCTATTTGAATTAAGATTAAGAGGAAAGTAAATACTGGTCAAAATTATTAATAATTATGAAATAATGTTGAAAATATTTTATTATTCTTCAAAATCATTTTCCCCCTTTTTTTCAGGCAATTTATTTAAAGTAATTAATAATTATAATTAAAAATAACAGAGTAAAAACAAAATGAACTCTCCACTAGTAATCCAAAATAAATTACCTGGACCATTCAAAGCATTTTCTGCAAGGACAAGGGCTGATAAAACATCAAGGCGACTTTCACTGTATTTCTTGTCTTGGGTAATCCTTTTCTATTTAAAATTAACAAAAAATGAAGCAATAATATTTAAACATTGATTGCAGAATAGTATTATATAAATCTATGGCTATTTATCTCTGGATTTGTAAGTGATAAACTTCACAGTTATATCACACTGATTAAAGAATATTACACCAATAGGTTTACAATAGCAAGAAGGTACATGATCAGATCTTGATCGTTAACCACTTTAACCACTTCCCTGCCAATTATTTTTGGAAAAAAAAGTTTCATTTTCAGATAAATTTTTTTATTTGTTTTAATATAGTAACTGAGAAACTAAGCTCCCTTAAAATATGCAAGCAGTGGCTAACACCTCTACCAGATGTATTGGACAATTGGACTTGTTTCAAGCTCAGAAGGGAATAAATAGAATCAAGATCAACATATAAACATGTCTGTAAATGTTTTTTTTAACATTATGTTTTGAATGTGTTTATTCATCTGTATCTGATAAAGATATTTTTGGTAAAAACACACACATATATATATATATATATATATATATATATATATATATATATATATATATTGCTTGAAACATATATATATATATATATATTTTTGCTTGAACTGGCTTCTAATGTTTTGGATGGAGCAGCTTGGGGATAGTAGTCGTGGCTCATGGGGGCAGAGTCTTATGGGTAAAAGAGAAACTCAGATGAGTTCCACCATGGAATATGTGATCGAGTGGCGCTATATCAACTCTAATTCGCTACCTCTTCATCACCGAGGCCCGTTGGAACAGTTGGTATGACGTTTGCCTGACAACGTAACTGTCCGGGTTTCAATTCTCAGTAGTTGATGCGCACTGCTGATGAGTCTCAAATATAGGATGAAACAGCCGTCCAGTGCTTTCTGCATTCTGCTGAGGTTTCTTCTAAACTTGATGAAATACTTAATTATAATTATCTCAAATCCTTCTAATTTCTATCACATATATACATGTCTATGCCAGGAAAGGAGTTAAAATAGGGGGAGAAAAATGGAAATATAGAATTCCTATATTTGGCAATATCTAGCATTTTCCAAAATTGTACCTTGCTTGCTTAATGCCAAGGAATCTATATTAGCATTTGTTTTTCATTGGTTATTTTATTATTTGTCCTTGGTGCATTACAAATGTATCATCCAAGTAATCAAGTCAATTATAACTGTGAAGCAAGAAGTCTCCAAAAGATAGAAACATGTATACAAGAGAAAATTGAACTGCTGAAGAACCTGAACAATTACAAGCTGTAATCAATACATTTTTGTAATTTTATTCTAAGAGTTAAACAACTCTTAGAATAAAATTACAAAAATGTATTGATCTCATTCTTTTTAGTAATGTTATTTTCAGGCCAGAGAACAAATCACAGCATGGGAAAAAATATGGAATTGCCCAAGTTACATGCATTGTTCTGAATGAGTTGGTCAGATGAGTATATTTGCCACTATTTCTTTTATTTTCTTGCTACTATTTTCTAGTTTTCATTGCCAAAAAAATAAGAGGCTTCATACTTTCCATTTTGTATCCCAAGAAAGGGATAAAGCACATGGAATTAACTGGCTAAAATGTGGAAGCAACAAAAGCAACAACAATGAATTCAATAGTCGGAACTATTCTTGGAATAATATTCTGATATCCAATATTTGAACATTTCTATGACACTAGTCATATTCACATAGTTTCTCGCTCATTAAGTTTTATGTCCATTCAGGATATAAATGATCATGGCTCTCCAAAGTTTCCTTTTCTTAGAACCATCAAATGTAGTAGAAATCGCCATCATTTACAATGATAGAAATTCCTGTTACCCATGACTAATCAGTTAATAACTAAACTTTGGTTTTGTTCTTTGCAGTGGATTCCTGTTGTATCTTCCATAAATTCAGTTTTGTTCTTCACCTAGACTGGCTGTCAAATGTGATAAAAACCATTATTGCAGCACATAAAATTAAATCTCTTTCCCATAAATAATAATGAGGCATTTATAAAAAAAAATATGCAATAAAATAGGTTTCTTATAAGTAAATAAATATTTCATTTTTGCAAAATTATCAAATATTTTACAAAAGCAACAATGATGACAATAAAAGAAAAAAGAATAATACAAAAGTCATCATTCGCTGTGTCTGACTTACCCGTGCTGTGTTGATAGAAGACAATGCTAGGAAACAAAGGTGCTGAATTATGTGGTTGATTGATTCTGCAACCAACATGGTTCTGCGATGGAATGTGAATTCAATTGCCTAGCAAATAGAAAGAAATAACTTTAAAAATATTTTCATACTCAATGAATAAAGTTTCCAGGTTCCCTTAGCAGCACATCAAGCAAAAGAAACAGTTTTGTAAACATGAACCTAAATTCACATTCAACAAATATTCATCAGAAGAGCAATAAGGTACCTGAAAGCACTTCCCAGGTACAATGAATTAACATATATACTTTATTATCAGTCTGTATTTCTGTTGTAGTATACCTATGGACGATAATGGGTATGTCCCCATTCACATAAATACAGTAGTAAATACTGCATGTTAGTCTGCTGTTGGAGATTCATTGTGGAATTCATTTGACTCATTTCTACCAGATGACTACTACTACTACTACTACACGCCACTGGTGAATCTTATGTGTTGTTCATATCCTAAGTATTATTGTTCAATACCAACCTTTGTTTAATTATTCTATTCAGTAACCTTCCTTAGGTAACAACAATTTCTGAGATGAGGTAATGTAATTATTTATATTATTTGGAATTTTGACCTCATCTTTGTTGCCATATTCATGATGTTTTGGCCATTGTATGCCCTGGCCTTCTTCAGGTGACTGGAATTTTGAACTGTAATATGAACCCTGATAAAAAATGGTTAATGAGAGATTAAGTTTATAAGTCCCAAAAAATTCATACACTGATGTCCTCAAAGATACATGGCCCAGTAGATAAAAGCATGGTTGAATACAGTGACTTGACCCAAAGAGTTGTGAGTTCAGTACCTGGCTACAGCAAAGGTGAACTTGAAGAGTTGAGGCATGGCATGTGAAACTAGAACAATCTACCCCAATAGATGAAATATAGGGTTGGTTCAGTTTGAAATTCCCATCTCAAGAAGGCCAGAGTATACAATGGCCGAAACATTGTGAATATGGCAATGAAGATGAAGATAATGGCCTGAACAATGTAAATAGTGTAAATATACTTTATTACAAATAATCAGTGACTTTTATATTTGCTTTGGTTGTTTTTGGCATATCAACTTTTATTTAATGCTGATATTTAAATATTTTGTATGCACTTTTATTTTTTTTTTTTTTGGAGATATAATAGTTTAGTGATACAGGTCTTACTAATTAACCCATAGCTGGGGGGAGATGAGGTGGATTCATTTCTCAAGCGTATCTGCGCATAAGTGAATATAACAAACCTAGCTGGAATTGAAACTCAGCTCTCCGATTAACAATTCTGAGCCATTATCCATTACAGCATCAGCACATCCAAGCTGGCAAGACCTGGTATTCCCAAGTGATCACTCATCAAGGTACTGATCAGGCTCAACATTACTTCACTGATCATATGGGTACTCATGTTTCAACATGATGTGGCCATAAGCCTTCATTAATAGTCATATATTCATCATTATATAACTGGTATGAATATTAACACTTTCTTATTCTTTCTAACAGCAGTTAAAAACATACTTTTTAGGAACACAAATAAGTTCATTGATAGGAGTAGAAAGGTTCTCCTATAATTTGGTTCACACTCCTCCCTGGTTTTTGAATAAGAGTAGAGGTTTATCTCTTTTCCTTTTTAGGATTGGGTTTCTGGTTCCTCCTAAAGTTTACTTCAACTCTGACATATCTGCCTAAACTCTGAAATTTTATTCACTATTTTTTTTCTTCAATAAGAGTAGAGAAGTTCACCTATTGTCCAGTTCACACTCCTCCCTGGTCCTCTGATTCCTGTTTAAGATTGGGTTTCTAGTTCCTTCTAAAATATTCTCATTTTCTTTTACTCTCAGTAGTCCCTTGTGTCTTAGTAGCATTATCACCTTGCTTGGGGTGAATTCATAAAAAAATAAAACTGATATTAAATTTACTACTCCTAATTCAGTTTCAAGATTAGTTTAAAGAAAATATGAACTCAGGTTACATCGAAGTCACATCACAGGTGTAAATGTAGAATTCCTCTGTTATGATAAACTGGCTTTGCTACATTCTGAATAAAATTCTTATTTTTGGTACAAAAATTTATTTTATTTACTGCTCTAATTTCAATATTTAGTTTCAATACAACAAAAAGCTTGAAAATCATTTAGAAAATAAACAGCAAATGATATCTGTTTTATTATGCCATTTTGACATATGGTTAAATGTATTTTTGGCAAGGAATGAACTGTCTTGCAAGACTAGCTCATTAACTGCTATACTACAGTGAGAACTCCAGCACTATATACATACCTTAAGTAATTCTATCAATTTGCAAAGTGCTAAAACTGCTGTTTTTGTCATGGCCTTTTGTGTAGATACATGTAAGTTCATCACAGTTCGTATCAAATGGCTGATGTTAAATGCATACAAGACACCCTGGAAAATGAAAATAGAGACATAACTAATATGAAAGCTAAAAGTAAAAACTAATTGATTATAATATCAACTATTTTTTTAACATACAAGAAATGCTGATCAAGAGGGATAAAATATATTCAAATAAAACAAAGGCCAGAATGGGTGGACCCAAAAAAAACAAAAAAAAACAGTTAAGTAAAAATAAGAAAAACAAATCCCTATTAGTTCAATAAAAATAATAACTAATCAATAAATAAAATTTCCTGAACAAAATTAATTAATCATTAAATGCAAAATTATATGTATCTATTCATATAGGGATACAATCAATCCCCCCTGTTCCATCAGCTGACCTTCCCACCTGTTTTATTTGTTTTAGATCTGAAGAGGTGCTCGAGTGAACTTAGTTGAAATATCTGTCAAGTCAAATGAATCTGGTCACAAGACAAGGTTAGATTAAAAATAACAGTGAAAACAACACAGTTATTCAAGTAGGAATTTAAGTCATAGCATTAACCCATTCCAGTTGGGTGGTGCTGTGATTTTTCCAATTATGACTGATTTGTCAGTTCACGTGTAGTCAACATTAAATGGTTCACTGGATCAGTAGCTGACATAGTACAGACAGGGAACTATGGTGTTGAGCCTGCAACCAAAATTAGTTTTCATAATTTTCTCAATTTGAACTTTCTGCAAAGGAAAATTCTTAAATTAAAAAAAAAATCTAATTGCTTCTTGCAGTGACACCTGCCGACTCTCCTGGCCAAAAGTGGCTGGTTTATATAGAAAATCCATTAGGGTGGCTGAGGCATGGGTCATTAATTAATGATCTGTCAGTCCTAATCAATTACTTATTGCATACTTCCAAATTTGACTGGGTCATTAACCTGTCCAGTTCCAGCATTGTGCCTTTGCAATTTCAATGGTCTAGATCCTTCTCATTACTCCTATTAAAGTGACACACATTCGTTACATCATTTGGCCAATTAAAAGTTATTGTAAAAATTATAATTTTACAGTGTCAGCATTATCTATATTGAATAACACACCTATAATATCTTTACATCAACATTTTCTAGGAAATATTTTTTTAATTCATGAATGAAAATGTTAATTATAAATAATCATGCAGCTATAATGAAACCTTTGTTTGGGTTTGATTGTTTTTTATGAATTATCAACCCATTTCAGGTTATTTAAAGCGAGAAAATATTTTTAAATTGTAAGAATTTTTTTGAAATAATGATTTAGTGATACAAGTCTTACTAATTAACCCATAACTGGGGGAGAAGGGATGATTTCATACCTTTCCCAAAGGGTATTTTTTGTGTGTAAATGAATATAACGAAATGTGCTGTACTTGGAACTTGGCTTTCCAATTAACAATTCTGAGCTGTTATCCATTATACCACCCACACATCCAAGCTTACAGTACCTGGTATTCCCAAGTGGTCATCCACCTATGCTCAATGTTGCTTAACTTTAGTGATCATACACATTTCAACATATGGCCATAGGCCCCCGTTTGTTTTTATTTTGTACATGGCTGAAAGAAAGTTTTTCTATTCTTTTTGTCCTTGCCCATCATTTCATAATCAAGTATTATCTTCTGACTCCCATCAACCAGATCATATTTTTTATAGAAACATTACCCTGAATTTTGTTTTTCCTCAATTCCGATTGTCTTCTCAAAATTTTTGTTTCTCTCTTTTTTGAAACTTTCACTCAAAACAAGGGATTTTATTTTGAATAAACCAGATAAACTTGAGCTATTCCTGGTCTACTTGTAAATTCCAAATTGTAAACTAGATTGGTCTTCCAAGTCTTTCATGTTAAACTTGTAATGTAAGCCCCATTCTGTAGATTTCATTTGCTTAAAAACATACTTAGTAATATTGCCACAGAAACTGCATAAATATAAATAAATTGGGCAATGTTTAACCTTTGTGTCCACAAAAAAACGGTCTATCAAAATGATAGTTATTCCTTGACACCACTATTACTATATACACTTTTGATTCCTTTGGCAATGTTTATTATAAGAATTTGTGAACCAAATACAATGCAATATTTATTATTTACCATTTTATAAATATCAATGAAAACTAGTTTTTTCATTCATAATTTCATAAAAATATCAACAAATTGTAAAATAAGAAAATTTGAATAAACATGATATTATCTATTTCACTTTTTGAAACAATAAACAGACACAGGAGTCAAAAATGTATACAGTAATAGTTGTGTCAACCCTTTGACATATTGTTTTTTGTAGACACAAGTTAAACATTGTCATAAAGTGTTTGTGTTTGTTGCCAAAACCATTTTTTTAAAAGTGAAATTATGAAATAAAAATATAAAATGTTAATACATATTTTACTTATGCAGAAAAAAGAATGGCCAACAAATACAAAATAGCATATTTAGCAAATCTGAATTTGGTTCATATCACTTTTGTACAAATAATCTTAAAAAGGCATGAATTCAGTTTTCCCTATGCCTTATTTCATAACTTATCATCTTGACCAGTTTTTTGTCACTAGCATGCTATAATGGTCAGTAGATGAATGAGTAGATAGGCAGTCCACTTTCCTGTAACAAGCAGTCTGCTACATCCATTGTAAGCCTTGACAGTGGCTACTATAATGAATAGCAAAGGGCAAAGTCTGAATAAAAATAAATACAGTAAAATTCTCTTTTAAGTTATTTAACACAAACTGAAGAGTTAAAGTTAAGATCAATTAAGAATTTATAGAATCTGATTCACAAACATATTGTTGTTGAATCAAACTGAAAACTCACTTGAAGGAATAAGTTGCATCTGTTATTAAGGTCTTGCATGACAGTGTTGCCTCGATTCATGTTGGATTCCATATTGACCATCCAGGCCCCAACCTGATTGTAATAGGCTTGAATGTCTCTAAAATAAATCAGACAAAAACATTTGAATCAATGAGAGGACATTTGGGTGAATTTTAAAATTTAATATCTTAAGAAAGGAATTTTTGAACATAAATAGTATATTTAATAAAAAGAAACTGCATAAATATGCAGATTACAATGTTGTGTTGTCTCTTTACCATCTTTGCAAAACATCTAAATAGACAAACTGTATTTTTCTTTACATGTCAGTATTGATTTTAAAAAAAATGTGTAATGTAAATATTTCAGTCAAAAGTTATCATGTATATTGCGTGATGGATTTAGATTTATTAAAAGGGAACTCAAAGCAATTAATTACATACAGAAAACTTTAATAAAACACTCACAAAAGAAAAAATGTTATATTTTAAAAATGTTTCATTTTTGCTTGTAGAATCGGTACCCTTCTTACCCAAAATCCATATTGAATTGGAAGGATTCATCCTTATCATAAATGATCACTTAATTCAGTACTGATGACAAAAGTGACCCATTATAACCAAAAAAGAATTTATTATTTTACAAGTGCCCAATCTAAGTTATCTTGAGTTAGAGAAGAATTTGAAAACCCTTGATAGTTTTTTTTTTTGACAAGATAATCATAATACAATTGTAAAAAAATTAAATGCTATATAATATAAATAATATAATAAAAATATAATATACTTTATATAAAGTGGTTTAGATTTATCAGCAGTGTACAATAAATTATGAGGGATATCTGAAAAGTAAGCAAAGAACATTTACTAATCCAACATGTTTATTATTATTCTACAGATTGAGTATCCTTTATCTAAAATTCCAAAATTTGGAAGTTTTTCAGGTGCTGACATGACTTGTCATAAATAGAAAATTTTAAAAAGCACTGGGAAGGTTCCTAGGTGATGTGCAGCTGTTGTAAGTGACCCCATCTTCCCTGGGTTGGGGTTTCCCAGCCTAGCTACATTGGCACCAGTATTTTGTAAGCGATCATCACAGCAACACCTTCGTCTGTTGATTATTTACAAAGTGTTACATGCTCAGTAAAGATATTATTCAAAATGTCAAAAAGTCTTGCATTTATACATCTTTTGTAAGTCGTGATCATGTTTTTTTTTGTGCACGTACAGAAAATACAAAACATTATTTATAAGTGAAATCTTAATTTCACCACTTAAAAATCCGTGTGAACATTACATGATTAATGTCATTACTTGTATCTGTATGTACACAAAATTTATTACATTTTATATAAAACCACTTGCAGGGTATATGTTATTTATATAAATTCTATGTTCAGGGTATAAGCTGTGCTATGAAATTTAAAGAGAGATCGTGTTTATGCTTGGGTTCCATACCCAAGTTGCCCCATTTTATAGATGCTCTATACAAATTAAATAACCTGTATTCCAAAATCAGAACATTTTGAAAACTGAAGCACTTCCAGTCCCAAGAATATTGGATAAAGCATTCTCAACCGGTAATAAAACATTGTGTATATATCACCAACACTACTATACTACTTTTCCACATAGTCAATACCAAGATTGGTGCATTTGCCACATAGGTGCACAAATGCTGTCCTCAAAGATATCTCTGGAAGTAATATTTTGTTAGGTTGTGCATGTAAAATAACCACAACGGCAATGGTAGTAGTAATTCTCAATTACTTTCTTCTTATACGAATGCAGTAAAAATGTATCTGGGCTCCCAGCCACTCAGCTGTTTATATAACACTGGACAAGGCAACTTATGTCTGCCTGTGAAAGTCACCCTTATCTAATGAGACTTTCCATTTCTACCTTACAGTGTGTATTGCATTATTGTGCAGCAGAATGACACATGCAAATATCCTCATCTTTTTAGATGAATAGCATCCTTCAGTCTATTCAATGTTTCACATTATCCGTGTGAACAAGTAATATAAAATCCACAGGAAGCATACATTTTTCATCCCAGAAAACAGTTACCATCAATTTCTTTGCTGAACTTTGAATTTTTGAGGATTTGGTGATGATGGCTACTTTCAAGTCATGAAATCAACCATTGTTTCTGTGGTAGCATGATATATCCAGGCCTCATTACCCATGATCACATGCTCCAGAAAGTCCCCATCAACTCCACTGCTACTACCCCAAAAGCTGAAAAGAAATGCCCATGAACTGGAACTTGTGTCCTTCAGTCAGTTGCTTTGGGGCCTGAAATTTTATTTTTGTCCTTGGCACGAAAAAAAAAAAAAAAAAGAATCTTATTACACTTTGCAGTTCTGTTTGTTCACCGTTTTATGATGGCAGCCATCTTTGTTGTGATGTCACATACACATGCACTCAATATTTACGTTGTTCTGGCTGTTACAATAAATACTGCATACCCCACTGTTATTCTGTGCTTAGTTTTCACAATGTTTTCATCCCAGTCAATTTATGTCTATTTGTAGCTTATTTTTTGGACATCCCTCATAATAAAAGAATGTTAAATTCTCTTTTCTATTTCAAATTACCTGGTTAATTATATATTTAAAATCTCATGCTAAAAAGAAAGTCAAATAATAAAAGAAATTTAATGTAAAACTAGATAGAAAAGGAGGAAGAAATTTAGTCAAACTTAGTCATGCCTGCCAAAAGGATGGTTTTTCCCTTGACACTGCTATTATTTTAACTACCATCACCCCTCAACAATATTTACTATTTTAAAATGCAAGGATTAGAATTGTAATAAGACCTAAAACTATGATGAAAGTAAATTTATATAAATTTTTTTTTGCTCTGGAGAATTTACAAAAAAAAATATTAAACACTATTTATTAAATTGTTTATTTTCAAGAATAATTTTATATTTACAGCATTCTAAAAACCAATACAGCTGTATTAAAAAAAAGCTAATGCATTATTTATCATTTACCAATTTATAAAGAAATAAATATGCAAATGATTTTTTATTCATATATTTATAAATATTTATTAAATTATAAAATACATGAACCAACTATAAAAAAATCCTTATTATTTACCATTTTATAAAGTTTGAAACGATTGGCAATTAACTGTTGTTTTGTAAACCATTCTAATAAATAAATAGTATTTATAATATTTTTTTTTTTTCGAGAACAAAGAAAATGAATAAATTCATTTTCATTTGTTTAGGATTTATCAAAATTCTAATCATCACTTTTTAAAACAATACATATTCCTGAGGATTGAAGGTTGTTAAAATAATAGAAGTGTCAAGGGAAGAACTGTCCAGTTGGTACTTCATTTTTTGGTATGTATGAAGATCCAAGATTACTGAAATTTATATTCATAAAATAAAATGCAGTATTTGTTCTAATTCTCACAAAATTTCCTTTTTTGTGATTTACAATTTATAGTTATATTCCTTTTATTACATTGCAATCTAAAGTTAAAATATCATTCACAGGAATTTTTAGATATAATAGCTACAAAAATGCTTTTTAAATCTTTGATAAAGAAAGATACAGAAAAAGTGAAAGAAATTAAAACTGATGTTGGATTCATTCTTGTATGATACACTTTTCAGTGCAAAGTTTCCACTTTTATGATCACTCTCCACTGACTTTACAACTACTCCCAAACACGCCTGCTTTGCTTTAATCAGTTTCTGTCCAAACAAATATTTCTAAAGATATGGTAGGGGAAATTTGATCATTAAGCAGGAAAATTTGCAATTTTTAACCTTAAATTTGTTTGAGCAAATTTCAACCTTTAATCTGTATATTTATTGTGCAATCAAGCAAAATGGGATTGTCGGTAGTCAGTAATTAATACAAGTATTATTGAAATGCTATTATACTGCTTGAACAAAAAGAAAAGAAAAAATATACAAGAAACAAACATTACATTTGTGAAGGCAACCTGAAAAAAAAAAATTCGCCAAATATAAAGACTGAACTATAGTCTGGATATTATAGAAAATTGTGTATTATTATTATGCATGGGGAAAAATAAAACAATGGCATGCAGAAGTGAAAGTATTTGCTAATAAGATGGAAGTAACATCTGAAGGAGTTAGTTTTTTTAACAATACTATAATATTTTTCAGACACTATTGAATTAATTATGGGCAATATAATCGAGGCATTTACAAGGCAATCAATACACTGCTTTAAATAATTTACACTACCATATATATTTGCAGATAGGTCACCCCCACCGAATAGGTCGCACTCCTATTTTATGACTAATTGATGATTTACTGTTGACATGCAAAAATATAGCACTATAACCTGGGGAGTTACACAGCCCTTTTTTAAATGTAAGAATTATCAGATATCTATCTTTATTTCAAAATTTATAATTATTAATACACTATTGCAGGTAAAATACATTTTGTCAATCATCATGTAAACAAAAGGAACTAACTGTTGTACCGGTATTTTTATATTTACTGCATATTATTTTTATATCACATCAACTCAAGCAAAACAAAAAAAATAAAAAATGACTACAGAAGAAAATGTTACGGTACATTTAGAAAAAACTCCAACCTGCCTATCTGCTGATCGATTTTCATGTTCTTCTGCATAATTTGGTACTTTTAATTTAAAACCTGCTTCATAATTCTTTATTTTACTCATGATTAGGGTTTGCAACAATTAAAATTATAAACTATAAATTTGGCTACCAACTATATCACTACACAATACAAAAATATTGCAAACGTTTTGGGTACTAGATTCATGCACTTTGTTATTTGTAAATAATACTTAAGAACACCTTTTAATGTTATATAAAACAACCATTAAAGAAAATGATCTCATAAAGAATATATTTCATTTCTTTAAGTCATATTTTCCAATGTATTTTTGACAAAATATATATATATTTTGCAGAATGAATCATGGGACTATTTTTTCTTTGTCAATAAACATCTACACATGGTTCCTTAACTTATGTATGCATGTTCAAGGTTTCTATATCAATCTAGTGTGTTGGCCCTGACTGAATGGTGACTGATGGATCAATGAATATTTTATAATTTTATTTATTTATTGTGATGAATATGTGAATCTAGCAGCATGAGGTAAATTTAAAGCAAGGAGTCAGTATATATGAGAGATAAATTGTTTCTATGTGTAGAAAAACAACAGCTTTAGTGTTTATGAGTATCATTTCCAATTTCTCAGAAATCATGATGACAAGGTGGGTGCTGTTTTACATTTATGTCAAGCAGATAGGACGCACCCCTAATATTTTGTGAAATTTTTGGTAAAAAAAAGTGCAACCTATCCATGAGTATATACGGTATTTACATTGTTCAGACTGTTGTCATCATCTTTATTGCCATATTCATAACGTTTCAGCCGTTGTATACTCCAGTCTTCTCTATTTGATGTATGTTCGAATTTTGAACTGAACACTTTATTTCGTTCACAGGGTAGATTGTTCTAACTCCACATGCCATGCCTTGTCTGGATATCTCAGTTTCAATATTGTGAATATGACAATAAAGATGAGGACAACAGTCTGAACAATGTTAATAGTGTAAATACTTACAATACCTCATGTCAGAAGTACAGACAGATCCTTTAAACAAATTTTCTCATATTTCCTGATATAGTGATTTTCCAAGTGTAGCTTAGATGTGGCACAAGGCCGAAATTATGGGGCACCCAGTGAGGATTGAACTCACTACTCTGTCATAATTGTTCTAGCGAGACAAGCTTGCTAACCGAAACACCGGCTTGGGGTGCCCTATTAATTTTCCAAGCATAGTTTCGATGTGGCACAAGGCCGAAAGTAGGGGTCACCCTGTGAGGATTGAACTCACTACTTAGTTGTTCTAGTGAGACAAGCTTGCTAACCATTACACCACGTCGAGGTGCCCTCATATTTCCTGATATATAATGCAACATACTTTCCAAAAGTTTCTTGTTGGTTCCAGGAGAGTGACTCATTGCACCTTCTCAGACTAATGTTTTTCACTGACATGAAGTGGGAATATTATATCGAATTAATTGCTAGGTCTACTGTAAGGAAAGTAGGCTCACTGTGTCATGTTAAATAATTTTTCTGGTAAAAATCTATCTTAGATAATTGTAAGTCTACGAATGTCCTAGGTTTGAATATTGCTGACACATTTGATCTGGTGCTCCTGCTATCAAGATTCTTGATAAAATCCAAAGAAGAATCTATAATGTTATTGGTCCTGACTGGGTATCTTAGCTTTAGTCACTTTCCAACCATAATGATGTAGCATCCCTGTACATTTTCTATAAATAATTTCATGGTAATTATTCTGATGAACTTTCCTTTATGGTATGTAGACTTCATGAATTTAAGCACAGTACTAGATTGGCATCAAAGTCACCTCATTTTACAATTGAAATGACTAGATGTAAACATAAGTTCTATGCTAACAGTTTCTTTCTCATAATTCTCGCTTGTGGAACCTTCTTCTGGCTTCCAAGTCAACTTTGATCTTCAAAAATTTAAATGCAATGTCATTTGTTATCTTAGTTCTTTTTCATGTATTGTTCTCTCTCCTTAATAGTGTTTTCTTTCTCATATTCTCGAGCACTCAGTTAACCCTTACAATTTTAGCGGCTTTATTACATTGCTTGGGATGAAATGATATACATAAAAAAAAAAATCTCTGTGAATGACTGCTAAGAACATCTCCTCTTCAAATTTATATAAAAATACTACAGATGCATGCTGGGATTTTTACCTAACCAATAAAAAAATAAATTTTCAGTCTCATCCCCTATATTTTTGTTCTTTCTTGTTTTGAAGTTAGATTGCTATAATCACTTGACTTTGTGAACTTTTTGCCCTATTACTGTTGCCTTGTATAGTTTTGATTTTCATATATATTGTTTGCTTAATATTATTTTGCCTTTTTCTTCCTTATTGTTTATTGAGAATTTTGGTAATTGCACCCCAATTCTGGCCTCAAATTATCAGCCTAACCACTAAGTTTATGACTTTGCTTACATATAGCATAAACAGCCCCAATACACTTATCAATCAGCTTGACATATTTTATTATTCAATCCCAGATCATCATAAATTTCAGGTGAAAATATTTGATAAGACAATGTAAAGCTTATTTTGGGGTCTCCACCAATACCAGTTGTTAATGTTTGACCCTTAAGCTTTAAGATGAAACTATTTCTGACAACTAATATGAAAACTCGTTAAAGTTTCCAGATATTATTTCTTCAACAATTCCAAAAGATGTGACTTCCAGAAGCAAAAATCAATGGCATGCACAAATAAAACATGCAAATTGAATAACAATCTCAGTACAGGTTTCCCAAGTGGCTTGTTACTAATAAAAGAAACAGTTTCATATTAGATTCCAGTATCTTTTGTCACTGTTTAGGTTAAAAAAAAAGAAAAAAGTGGATTCTGAATCCTGGCATAAACTCTTCCCAATTTGAAAATAAGTGATGTAATATCCCTAGCACCAGTTCACTAGTAAAAATATGGTTGTATTGTTAGGTTGCCAAATTGTTATGTCAATAAAACCAGCCACTTCTTACAATTGAGTTGTATACCAGTGACTAGTTATTATATCTATATTGTCAGCTGTTATGTTTCCGGAGTTGTTATATCTTTGAGTGGTGGAAGTTCATTTCTTCCTTTAGCACACTGCATTATTAATATTACTTCCCTTTATACTACATTCTTTTTCAAGGCTTCTCAATTGCAGTACCCTTATTGTTAATTTTTTTGGTTTCTGTTGCCATAGAAGGATATGACAACTCGAGTATAAAATTCAAACATACTATTGTTCAGGGATCATAGTCATCTTTAGTTGTAGGATAAACTTTTTGTACAGCAAATGAAGTCATATACAGTGCTAATGTTTAAGCCACTGACATTGTAGCTTGAATGCTTTCCAAAAATGTTGTATTTGTTTGATATGAAGACTTGAACCATCACACATCTTTACACTGAATTTTACACTGACTTGCTCACAATATTGTCATGGTTGTTAACAGATGACTTACAAATCTTGTACCATTTTGTAGGATGCATAGTTCATGTACAAACTAAGTTTTAATACTTAATAAAATTAAACTTAATATTTTTCTTTTTCTCATATTTTTTCACACTCAGTAATGCCTTGGGACTTAGTGGCTTTATTGTTTTGCTCAGGGTAAAATTATAAAAAAGACCCTGGTAAAACGCATGTACTGCTTGTGTTTATTTTGTGTCATAGTAAAAATGATAGGAGGATGACATCTGACAGGGTTAGTAGTATTGGTTTCTATGATTGATTCATTTTCTAAGGCTTATAAACCCTTTGCAGGTTATTTAAAGCCAGAAAATATTTTTAGACTGTAAGATTTTTTTTTTTTTTTTTTTAGATAATAATGATTTAGTGATACAAGTCTTAATAATCAGCACATAGTTGGAGGGAGAAGTGGTGGATTCATACCTTTTCCCAAAGGTATTTGCACATAGGTGTATATAACGAACCCAACTGGAATTGGAACTTGGCTCTCTGATTAACAAATCCAAGCCATTATCCATTACACCACCCACACATCCAAGCACCTGATATTCTCAAGAGGTCACCCTTCTAGGCACTGACCAGGCTCGATGTTGCTTAACATCAGTGATCATATGGCGACTGGTGTTTCAATGTGATGTGGTCATAAGCCCTAGTAACACAAATAACCAACACTCCTGCAATATTTAACTGGAATAACTAGTAATTATGAATACCTTCTGTAAATATGTTAGAACTATTAACTCTTTCTAGATTGAATTTATTTCTAAATTTGATCAATTTTAAGGTACCACAAATTTACAATCTGTGCGCTATCTACACAAATACACAACTACATATATATTATATATACAGGTTAAAAAGGCATGGAAGTCAGAACACTGAAGTCAAATCAGTTGTGCATAAAAATACTGTGATGAACTGGAAAGGTGCTTTTGCATCAAAATTTGATCTGGTTATTCACTGTAACTGATTCTCAACAAACCATCTTGATATCCAACTGTGTAACCCCTTCTTCTATGTGTCATGTCTGTTCAGTATGTAGGTAATCATAGCTCTTCACAATTTCCTGTCCTTTGTAGCTCTTCATAAATTTTGTCTTTTTTTTCCCCCCTCTCATAAACCTTGCTCTGTTGTTCATTTACTCAAGCTCCCTTGGTAGGTTATGCACCGTTTTCCTCTATCTTGCTTGCCTTCAATCTGTCCGTATATGTGTGTGTAAAATTTCAGATATAACTAAAAATATATCTGTAAAAAGACAATATGAATAAAGACAAAAGGAAAACTTATCTTAGCCAACACATTTCATCCTTTGATAGACTTTATCAAGGCAAATGTAAGGATTTTATTTTGCAACAAGTATTTATAAACAAAAGTAAAAATGTTAGTTTTTCAGAATTTTTCAATTTAAGAACGTTCATAAATATACACTAGGCTAACTGAAAAGTCAAGGTAAATTATGGAAGATGCTAAGTGATATAATTTAATATCTAATAAACAAAAGTGAGTAAATGTTGTTGAATTTTTTTTTTATATAATGTAATTATTATTTATATTATTTTATTTTGGGATACATTTTAAATAATAGAAGGTTATGAATTTAACCAATTTTTAACATTTTTATAGTCATGTATGTTGGCTTGGGAAAGGAGTGTTTCTTTTAGGAAAGAAGATATTTGAAAAAATCCGAAGCACAGATTTATATTCTGATAAGATTTGATTGCAGCACTCTCAAGTATTTTCCATTTAAGTAAATTACTTCCTCTTTTAATGAGTGTGGCATTCTTTAGATTGAAGTTCTGGTTGAATTTATTTCTATGTATGACTAATATTGATAAATTGTTATGTATAAGATTCTTTTTGTAGATACATTTTTTTTAATTTTTGCAAGTTTTCCCAATATATACACAACTTCAATCTAAAGAATGCCATGCTTATTAAAAGAGAAAGTAAATTAGAATCCTGAAGCTAAAAGTTGAAAACTTAAACCTAATGATCATCATAGATAATAAATGGTTTAGTTCAAAATTCCCTAATGAGGTGGATGGACATCTGAAGAAGATTGGAGAGCATACCAGCCGAAACTTTGTGATCATAACAATTATGATGAAGATATTAGTCTAACTGTAATTAATGGTAACTCCTCTAAAATGAGTTATAACACTGTTTTCATTTTTTTTTATTAAATAAGCTACTTTACTTGCCTTAAACAAAAATACAAATTGAAAATTAGGTAGCCAAAAAGGCGTATATTGTAGTTTGTAATTAACATAGAAGAAATTTTAAAAAAAAATAAAACAAAATTTAATCAGAAAAATATTTTCCTGATAAGACAAAAGCGTATAATTTTACTGATCGTGTGGAATCTTAACTTAAATATCTGACATGTTTGAAATGGATTAACAAATCATTAATCATAAATTCTAACCATTCATTATTTATGTTGTAAAATTTGACGTTCTCAATTTCAAATTTTTTGAGCAGCATGGTCACTAATTTCACCTTTATCAAACACTGTGCATATTCTAAGAGTTACTTCTGCTGCCTTTGTTCAAAGCTTACATCCATACAGTAGACAAGCTATCACAATCAGATTTTTGACCATCCTATTGAATTTCTAGTGTTAAGTTCTTTTGAAAGTCATCTCATAATAAATAGTGGTAATGGATTTCATGTAGCAGAAAATGCTTATGAACTTTTGTCATTCAAATGATTTAGCATTTTTAACAGGGATTAAAAGAGAAAAGTTAAAAAAATAGAAAATTAAAAAAAGTAAGAAAAAAGTAAAACAAATTTAAAAAAGATAAGTAAAAAAAAAAAAAAGTAGAAGAATTAAAAGAAAACAAACTTTTCTGTTCATCTCTAAAATCTTTCCTTAGAGAGATATGGCATTAATTAAAACCAGTTGGGAAACACATTCTAAACACTAAAGGATAAAAAGAAAGCTGTCACACTATGAAAGCATGCAATGAAATCAACAAATATAAAGTAAAAATGAAAAATAGAAAAAAGAAAAAATTCTCTTTTAAAATAACTGAGGTGAAACATGCAAATGAAAAAAAAAAAAACTCACACAGAAGCAGCATAAAGACAATAAAAAAATACCAAGTGAGGTAGATACTTATATGTATAATTATGGCTACAACAACAGGTGTTTTATTCTATAAACCACAAATATATAAAGACCTATTTTAGCCGCAACTGGGATTTGAACCTACAACCTAAAGATAACCATCCCATGCACAGAGTTAACAGGTATTTATTTGCCTTCCCACAAGGGCAAAGATAGCAGTCAACTCTGAAGTGTAAGAAACTTACATATATGTAGAGAAAGAAATTGTTCAGTTCCCTCACCACATCTCTTTTGGGATTGATGCTTCAGACATCAGGGACTTGTCTCCCACTATAACATTTTAGTTGTAATAGGGAGGTTCTGTCTGAAGATGACCCTCTAGAATAAGCAGGAGTTTCTTTTTGACCTCTGACTGGAAACTAACTTTTCTCTATGGATGGTTTAAATCCTTAATTATTTTTAGACTACAGAAATAAGAATGTAATACAAAATTATATGAATAAAATATAACAGAACTGAAATTTACTTTGTGCCATCTACACATTATACATCTGTACATTATCATTTATTTAGATAGTTTTAATTTAATTTACTCATAGAATTTTTAAATGTCATCTGTAGATAATATTACAGAAACCAACAATTATAATCTCTTTCAGACATATGTCTACACATAAGGAGTACATACATAAAAGAACACGTTTTAACCATGCAATAAAATCAAAGACTTTATTATTAGTTATACAAGATGAGAAAGCTAACAATTTATTGCACTGGAAGTAAAAGATCAACACCAAAACAGACAATCTATGTCAACATTTCTCAACCAGCACACCCAGGTGCACTAATGGACTCTGAAAGGTAACCAGGCATGCTCCAAGTTAACAGAAGAGTAAGTTATGAATTATTTTTATATTTAAAAAAAAATTTATTTTTAAAATGCTAGAGAGACCAAGCACATCACTTCCATATCTAAGTTTTTGTCATTTGATATTTTAAACTGGATGTTAGTTCCTTAATCCTTTTGCCTTCCTCAAGGGATTTAAATTAGTCATCATCGGCCTCACTAAACAAAATATATCAGATTCTTTATAAATCTCTTTAAATGAAAACTGTACTGAAAAAATTCTTTGGGGATTTTCATATTGCATGACTAATTTTTCCTTATTAAAATTTAAAGTGCATCCCAGAGTTTTAGTTATTCTACAAGTGCACCCTGAAGTAAAAAAGGTTGAGAAACACTTTTCTATATCATTTTTGTATCAGAATATTCTTCAATTTTTTTTCTGTCACTTGCACAATTTCTCACTATTAAAGATGACTACCAAAGTTTGAATGTTACTGGATCTTCAGTCACGTTCCCTATTTAGCACAGTTTAAAACCAATTATCAAGTAATCAAAATATAACCGATAATGAATCTTATAAAGACATTTTTCATAGTCAGAAATAATGTGATTTTTTTTATATCAAGTTGTTGCTGAATAATTAGATATATATTTATCGACCTCACTTGATCAAACATAGAATAAAGGCAATAATAAATTTGTACAAAGCAGCAAAACATATTTGGGCAATAAGAGAGACAGGATAGATTACAAATCATTTCCCCATCTTGGCAATATCTACACATTCGTCAATAAAAGAGAAAAATAGAAGGAAGTCAATTACATTCTCAAAAGTTGAAAAATTAAAGTAGAAAAAAATGAAAAAAGCTGGAGAATAAAATTGAATAAATAAAGATGTAAATAAGAGATTAAAGAGAAATGGAAAGAAAGTGTATATAAAAAAAAAATTAAAATAGAGGCAAAAAAATGTAATGTACTGACCTCTTCCTAAGGAAACATGGGAAGGAAAAACCAGATTTAAAATTAGAGAGTGATCACAATAAGGAATTATGGGAAATAATCAAATTAAGGGTATAAGGATAAATGCAAATGCTTATCTTTTAAATCTTATTCAACAGTGTTTTAAAAGGTGTACTTAAGATAAAACTAAATGGTAAGGTTGATTATATCTTTTACCTATAAAAATAAAACAATTGTCATTCATATTTTACTAGGATTATTCATCTTTTTTGTTGCATTGCATAGATTTTTTTAAAAATTCTACAAAAGTAAACAGCATGAATCAGAAACTGAAAAATTAGCCTCCACTGAGATTTGAACTTGCATCCTATATCCCTAAGATTTTAAGCCTGTGTAACATCATCAGCATTTTACCAATTAGGTTACAGAAGGCAACCAGCAGACAAGATTCAAATTTAGTCATATAACTACATTCTTTTTTATCCACACTATTTGTTTACACCTTATAGTAGTAGTAGATAGAATAGTCTTAAGTTTTCCAAATGTCTCAGCTGAAATATTATTATTAACCATTTGATGCCTACCATCCTATTTCTTCAGACAGTGGCCACTAATGAGTAATAGGAAGAAACTTATAATAAATATCACATTTCTTTCAGAAACCTATAATAATTAATATATATTTTTTTTTGGATATCTATAATTAATACCAGATTTTGATTTTTATAATTGATAACAAATTTTTATTTTTATAATTGATACTAGATTTTATGGTGAGTATTTTGTTTCATCTTATTCTTGTTGATTTCAACGTTCCAATAAAATGGTAACAAATATAAGATGAAAGAAAATCTAATGAAAAATTAATAAATCACAATGCTTCATTTAATTAATTTGGAACTATTGAAACAGTTGATTCCATTCTGACATGTGGGATAACCTTTAACACTTTAGGGCAGTATTTCTCAATTGATGAGCCTTGAAAGGTTGCCAAGTGCACTCCAAGTTAACAGAAGAGTAATATATTAATTATTTTTATATTAAAAAAAAATCATTATTTTTAAAAAGCTAGTCACCAAGCACATGGTTTGAATATCCAAGTCAAGTTTTCATAATTTGATATTTTAAACTGGATGCTATAATCCTTAATCTTTGAGGAGTGGATAATCCTTTCTCTTTTGCCTTCCTCAAATCAATCATTATCAGCCTCTCTAAAAAAAAATATAGCAGATTCTTCATAAATTTCTTTAAATGGAAATTGTACTGTTAATCTTCTTTAGGAATGCTATACCTAATATTTTCAAATTTAATGACTAATTTTTATTTATTAAAATTTACAGTGCACCCCAAGTGTACCCTTAAGTAAAAAAAGGGTTGAGAAACACTGCTTTAGGGTAACGTTTGAGAATAGTTTTAAGAGTTAGTGCAATGGTTCCCAAAATAGACATTACTAATATTAGTGTAAAAGAGAAAGGTAAGAAATATGCAGGTCATTAAATAAGAAAGGAAACACTTGACTTGCTTACAGGTAAGTATTTCTGCTAATGTTATTCCATTTTAATTATAAAATCATTTCTGCATTATGGGTACTATTTAACAATATGAGGTCAGCTTGGAATATATCTACCCATTTACTTGGATGGACTTGATGTAACTAGCAAACAGTGAGAAGGGATCTTACTGCACATGCAAGAAAACTTTCCTTCTGGTGTTACTCAGTTGGCAGTGAGACAACACAGAATGAGCTTGTGTACTGTGTGGCTGCTGCATTCACAATCATGGAACAAGTAGATTCTTCCCATTGCATCACCCCAGGTCTGTCAAGCAACTGCCCCCCTATTCCAGATTAGGTCCTCTATGACCTCTGGCTTTTTCAAAGCAAAAATTAATAAAGAAAAAAATCATAAGGAAGATTAAGGAAAACATAAAGTATTTGATCCTGAAAGAAGTCCTTGTGGATTGTTTTAGAAAGTGGAATGGACGTTAGGATAAACATGTGAAATTCCAAGAGGAATAGTTTGAAGAGACTGGGACTGTACAAGATAGGGCCATTTTGTCTGTTAATATTAAATGGTTGGACAGTTTCTAGACAGACCCAGAAAATACAGAGCAGCAGAAATTGAGTATTTAGTAACATACCACCACCAAGCAGACCCTAAACTTTCACCTATCATGATGGATAGATCTTTCCTTAAGGAGGCTCTTTGTCTTGAATGTTTATTGGGACTAAAACTCTCCCTCTTAGACTTCAGTAAAACACACACACACACTATATATATATATATATATATATATATATATATATATATATATATATATATATATGAATAAATAAATAAAAAGAAAAGAACAGTAAGATATATAATCCGGTGTTCTTAAAGATATTTTTATTTTTACAAATAGTGCTCAATGTAAATTTACAGAGCATTAATATTATAAATTAATTGATTTAAAATATGTTTTTTTTTGCTACACAGTTCTAACCATGTTTCAAAAATGGAAGCTAAAAGCCTCCAATTTAATTTTGTAATTAAATTAAAGACATTAGTTCCATTTTATCCCCAAGTGAATTTTGGAGTAACTTATTACTGGGTTTTAAAAGCACAGCAAAAATCTTAATTCACGTTTCCAAGGATACAGAGAAATCCATTCATCTTGACAAGGGGTGTTTGCGAGTTCATTATCACTGTATTTTGTTGCATCAGTTATTAGTTACGTTTTGGTAGGGGTAGGGAACCCAGTAATAAGTTACTCCAAAATTCGCTTGAGGATGAAATGGAACTAATGTCTTTAATTTAATTACAAAATGAAATTCAAGGCTTTTAGCTTCTATTTTTGAAACATGGCTAGAACTGTGTAGTGAAAAAACCATATTTTAAATCAATTAATTTGTAATATATACACACACACACACACTATTGCTAAAGATGCTGGAAAAATGGTCAGTTCATTGTATTACACCAGTAAGTATCTAACTACTGCTATATGCTATCTTTACAAGAACCAAATCAGATAAATCTCTGATATTAGAGGCCATCTACATTAAAATGCCCATTCAGAAATTGTATCTCTGATACTAATAATAAACCCACTATATATATATTGGTTTTATTACAACCACATTCTCCCATACTTACCTGTCACCTTTCTGATCTTAGTTCTATTAAACAATATTTCTTAGAAAAACGTAACCATGTACATAATATTAGACAGATATTATTTGATAATACAATAATACTCACACATACACACAGTAAAAAGAGCCATTAGATATTGGAGGCAATCTACATTAAAATATAGCAACCCACACTCAACAAAATTACATTTCAAACAAGTCACAACACATTACATTGCATGTAAACATATGATTCTGTTTTTAATATTTTAGTCTCTCATGTGGTATGTGATACTCACACATACACACAGTAAAAAGAACCTTCTGATATTGAACCACATCATAAATTTATGACCTGTATCTGCTATTCCGCGAGGGTTATCAACATATAGCAATCTTCTATGTCAATATAACAGAAGAATATCATCTTTGATAGTGGATATCTTTGTTTAAATGTTTATATAACCACTCTAAAGATGGCTAACATGGGCCAAAAGTTTAGATCAAGGACCAGCTTAATAAAAAAATATCCAAATGTTGGACAATTTTTTGTCTTTATTTTCACCCAAAATTAAAGCAACCATACAAAGTTTAGAACGCCTCATGATCAAATTTTTTTTTTTTTTTTTTAAGTGTTTCACCCCAAGCAAGGCGGGAAGCCACTAGGACACAAGGGGTTACAGAAGATTTGGAGCAAGATCAGATAGGAGTGATAGAGGAAAGGATGAGGAGAAGGATAGTGGATAGATCAAGGCAACTGGAGATGTCGATTGACATTACATTTGAATAGTTGGAGATTATAGCTCTCAGGGAAATTGGAATAGGGAAGGGAGTTCCACAGGCGAGAGATGCGAGACATGAAGCTATTGGAGTAGAAGAGACGGCTACCTTTGGTAGTTTCAACAGTGAAAGAGTGAGAGCGGGATGCCAGCCTCGTAGGGTGCTTGAATTCATGAAGTCTGGGAACCAGTGAATGCAGCTCCTTGGAGCAATTACCATGAAAGTATTTGTAAAAATGACAGAAAGAGGCGACGGTGTGTCTGTGAGAGAGCGATTGTAGACGAGATGCCAATTATATTGCATATCCACCTCTGGAGCTTATCAAGAACCCCGAGGCAAACAGAAGGGGCTCCAGACCATATATGGCAGCAATACTCCATGATAATAGACATTCATTATCATTTATATATATATATATATATATATATATATATATATATATATATATATATATATAATGTTCATCTAAGGTTTTTGCGCCCAAGTTTGTTTCAGTATGAACAATAATTATAGAGTACTGCTCCTAACATGGATATGCATTTAATATAACAGTTATTAGTGTGAAAAGTGGATTCAGCCAGCTGAGTTTAAATTCCAGCCTAGTCATTTGCATTCACTTTCACACAAATACTATTGGGAAAGGCATGAATCCATATCTTCTGCCTCCTCCTAAACTATAGGTTAAATAACAGGACATAATGAATTATCCTTGGATGTTAACCAGTCTAAGAGAAGGAAAACACTAAATTCAAAACCACAGACAAGGCAGCAGAAAACCACTCCACTATCTTTCCCAAAAGGTCATGGCAAGTTACAGATAAAGAAAAGGAATCTGTGGAAACCTGTACTGAAGCATGATATTAAAAAAGATAATACTTTATTTAGTGACCAAAGTCTAGTTTTAATTAAATACTGTATTTCAGTTAAAACTGTAATTAGTGTTTGTCTATATCACTAAGATGAGGTATTATGATTATTTACATTATTTTTTACTGTTATCCTCATCTTCATTGCCATATTCACAACATGAATGCAGGTGATTGGAATTTCAAACCAAATAAAATAAAGGGCTTGGTTTGAAATTCACCAGGGTATATTGTTCTAGTTCCACGTGCCATGCCTCTTCCGGATGTCTCAGTTATTTTCCCTTTACTTCAACTCTCCAAGTTTGACCTGGTATTGAACTCACTCTTTGGATCTAGTCACTGGATCTAACCAATGTCTTTGTCCACTGGACCATGTGTCCTTGAGGACATCTGTGTATGAATTTTTGGACTTAATGTCTCAGCAGCCATTTTACCAGTGCTCATATTGCAATATTTCTGTTGTTATTA
This sequence comes from Acanthosepion pharaonis, assembly GCA_903632075.3. Lineage (NCBI taxonomy): Eukaryota > Metazoa > Mollusca > Cephalopoda > Sepiida > Sepiidae > Acanthosepion > Acanthosepion pharaonis. The sequence continues at coordinate 1,946,638 of CAHIKZ030003842.1, read as the reverse complement.
TTATTGCATTTTTTACCAGAGTTTATAATGCAATTTTTCTTGTTATTCATTGCTTTTCTCTAGCACTCCTTATTACTGGTTCCCATATTGTATTCATATTTATGCTTGATCAGCTCAGGAGATTTTTGTGGCCTAGCATATGTGCTGATTCCTTAAGTTTTCATATTTTCCAGTGATTCTCTTTATTATTTTAACCTCATCCCACAGGTGCTGGTGATCATCCTTTTCCATCCATATGTGATCAGCTATGCCTGATTTTTCTATCTTCTCCTGTGTTACCACTTTACGATGTTCTTGCAGTCTTACCTTAAGTGGCCAGCCTGTTTCTCCTACCAGACACACAGTCCTTAGTTATGCCCTCCTCTATGGCTCTTACTCAAAAGAGATGTCTCTGGAGTGTTGAACCACTTTTGAAGATTGTCCTGATGTTATATGGACCATAAATCTTTTGTATTTTCTTTGATAATCCCTTCACATAGGATAGGCAGACTGTTTTGAAATTCCAATCACCCGAAGAAGGCCAGAGCGTATAATGGCTGAAACGTTGTGAATATGACAATGAAGATGAGGATAACAGTCTGAATAATGTAAATAATGTAACTTAATGCGGTTTATAAATGACCTGCATATTTTTATCATTAGATCATGAAAAATGTTACTCCGAAATGTACATCTTTAAAGCCAAGGGTAGCAGAGAGTCAAATAAACTGGAGGAGAAGTTGAGAAAGTAATGGCCTGAAAAGGTTTTGAAAACCATAGCACTGATGTCAAATATTTTTCTTTGGCTATAAACAGGTGGAAAAATAAAACTTGAAACATTAAAAGCTGTTTTTATTTGGAATAAAAAAAGAGAGGAATCCTTAATTGAGATAAAAATATAAGCATCAGACATCTTCTAAATCAGTTAGTAAAAGAATGATGAACCATGCCACATGCTTGTTTTTATGTTTATACTTTTTGGGTATTGCCTATATTACAAGAATATTGGTACAAAGATTACAACCAGTATAAGCCAAGAGAGATTTATTCAAAAATTAAACTACCTATGTCAAATTCATACCTGAACCATTTTTTTTATTAATTAAGTTCTTGAAAGTAAGCATAAACATTGGTTATATATGACGATTAAAAATTGCAATACTAAAACTTTTTTTAGTCAATCCATTCCTCTGATGTTAAGCTGTGGGGATTTAGAATAAAGTAATTTCAAAGAAGATTCAAATATACATTCTATATTTTTATAGCTCATTTTTCAGAAATAAAAACTTCTCAACTATTTCTTTTTTTAGCCATGCACACTTTTTGCCATATTTGTGCCTTTTCTATAAATATTTTCATGGTAATTGTTCCAAGGAATCTTTCTCTATGGTACCTAAACTTTATGAATTTAAGCAGAGTACTAGATTGGTGGCAAGATCGCATCATTTTACAGTTGAAATGGCTAAATGTAACCGTAACTTCTATGCTAACAGTTTCTTCTCGTCATTGCTCACTTGTGGAACTCTCTTCCAGTTTCTTGTTTTTCAGTCAATTTTGACCTTCAAAAGTTTAAATTCAGTGTCAATCCTTATCTTCTGTATTCTTATTTTCTTTTCTTTTATTGTTCTCTCTTCTTAATAATATTTGTTTTTCTCATATTTTCTAACACTATTTCTATAACCCCTCTGTGTCTTAGTGGCTTTATTGCCTTGCTCAGGATGAAATGATTTAAAAAAGAAAAAAAAAAAAAGGTTCAAAATGAGCATTGTAAGAATGTAGTCTATAGAAAGATCAATATTCAAATAGTTTGAATTTATGAATTTTTGGTTTCACTAACCCACTGAAACCTTAAAATTCTCTCCAAACTGGTAAATTCCTAAATTGGTTAAGAATCCTTGCCTTAAACCATTAAGCTTCTTTATTTGTCAAGACCCAAAATATTGTTTGTGAAAGACTGGTTTAAAGGACGGGATGAGAGTTTGTCTGAAATTACCATATTTGATAGTATTTCAAATTTCCTTCTTCTTTGGCTAAAAATATCTCCCAGTTCTTAAAGCTAAGTTGACATATCTGGTAGGTACTCAGACACAATAGATTACTAATACTTGCACCTTGTTTAACTTCATAATACTGGAATTTTATTTACTCAAATACCACTATTATTATTATTATTAAGAGGACTTTAATTAAAAAAATATATTGTAAAAATTAAAGCATTTTGCATTTTCATTTGTACTGGTTGTTTACATTAAAAGTAGAACTATTTTTTACTTTAGACAAGCTGCTCTTGTTTTCTCTTGTAAATGACAGCAATATCAATCATTAAAGAATTTTTCTCCTTCTGTCTGAGGTGCAGGTTTTGTCTGAAGCTTTTTTTTTTCTTGTTCTACTGTAGCTTCATATTTCAATAACACTAAATGTTTACCCATAAATACATCAAAACCTTTTTTTTTTCTTTATATTCCCTATTGAAATTGGGAAGGTGATCTCATATGACCTGAAATGTAGCAATGTTACTTTTTCCTGAGACATTCAATTTATGTTCATGGAAAGAAAAAGTTATCAGTCCAGAGGATTTTAATTTTAAAAAATTATAGCATTTTCATTTCTACTGGTAGGTTGTTTTTGTAAAAATATTTCCTGCTATAGATAAGCTGCTTATAAATGACAGCAGTATTATTATTAAAAAGTTGTTTCCTGCTGTCTTAGTCTTTTTTTTTGTTTAAGCATTTCACCCTAAGCAAGGTGGGAGTGCCACTGGTTCAGAGGGAGTTACATAGAGTGAAGGTGAGAGAAAAAACTGTGTATAGGGGAAAGAAAGAAAGGATAAAAGATGAACAGGGTTCAAAACATCAGAAGATGGTGATTGACATTGAATTTAAATTTTTGAAGATTGAAGTTATCAGGGAAGCAAGTAAACGGAAGGGAGTTACACAGGCTGGAAGTGCAAGAAAAGAAACTATTGAAGTAGAAGTGGTGGTTACATTTAACTATTTCAGCGGTAAAAAGGTGGGACCTAGATGCTAGTCTAGTAGCATGCTTAAATTTATGTAGTTAGGACACCAGAGAAAAAAGCTTGAGAGAACAGTTGCCTTGAAAATATTTGTAGAAAAGATGGGGGAAGCCACATCATGTCTGTGAGAAAGTGACTGAAGTCAAGATGCCAAGTTGCATGTTTTTTCAAGGATTTTTTTTTCCTGTTCTACTGTAGATACATATTTATGTTTACACATAAATACATCAGACCGTTTTTTTTTTAAATATTCCCAGCTTAAATGGGCCGACAACCATCAAATACATTGCTTCTTTACTGACTTCTCATCATTTAACAGCTGAAGAATGGATTGAGATAAAACAACAACAAAAACATGTATTAGAAAGCAACAAAACAGATGAATAAAACTAATAAAATATGTGCAATTATGAAAATTATTAATTCCAGATACTCAAAAACAACTGAAATGCCATTCTGAATTTTGTCTAAACAAATGAAATCCCTGTCTTCTTGATGTTCACAAAAATTTTGGTCAATCCATAATTGGCAACATCGAGAATACAAAGGACTTCAACTGTCTGAATAAAATTTAAAATGTTAATGACACTTCTCAATGTTTGAAAAAAACCTAAGTGCAATACCAAAATTGTATAAATGTTTTAAAGCATTGTTAACAATAAAAAAAATTTGAGCAAATTTAAACACTTTTGAAAAAAAAGAAAATTCAAAAAGCCTGTGTATATAATAATTATGTAAATTTTAATTAATACACAAAAATTAATAAATAATTAGTCAACATATAAATTATCATATTATGAAAAATCTTTTAATAATTTTTATATTTTTGTTTTTTTTTCAATGCCACAAAAGAGAAAGAAAACAGAAATTACAAAAATTGATGAAAACATTTTTCAAAAGTCAATAGTTAAATGTAGTCAGTATAAAATGTTCATTTCTGATCATAAAAATAATTTCAAAAGGGTTATTAAACAATCACCATTTATACTGTAAAGAACAATGAAAAATATCTTAAAGCTACTTTTTACTGTTGAGTGTTTGGTCAATAAGTTTTTGTTTCTAAAAAGATAAAAAATATTATGAAAAATAATAAGTGACATTTTCCAAAATTTCTGAATATTCTTTTAAATTAAATTTTTTTGTTGCCAGTGAAAAATAGCTTTAAGAATAAAAAATTAATTTTTTTTTAAAAACAGACAACTACATTTTAAAGCAAATATGAGAAGACATTTTCAATAAGCAATATGAAAAAAAAAATCCTTAAATCTAAAACAAAAATTTATACTTGAATTGAAATAACCTATTTCAATTCTTTTTTCTCTTGGATTAAGAAATATTTTCTTGAAATCATATAACAAGAAATAAACAAAACATTAAAGCAAATAGGTCTCCATGTCAACATTAACATTATTTTTAACCTTGATAAAGATTCAAATTAATAATTTGAAATATTTAATTCATTCAAACTTTGCTCGTTTCTGGAGTTATAATATTAAAAAAAAATACTTATAAACCATCAAAATATTGCAGTTTATGTTCTGTGTATCTTACATTAAATTCAATCCCTTATTTTATAATTTTTTTTAAATGTTAAGTTGTATCAAAAGTATTTTGATGTTTTCAGGAACTTTACTCCAAAACTTATTTCAGGTAAACACGCAAAGACTTCTTTAATATATAAAGGTCTCTGTAAAGACTGACCTGAATTCCTGTTAACAGCAGTCTGGTTGCTATTTACTAAACTTAACTTAGGTTTGGACCAAGGCAACAAGTATAGAGCACTCAGTGAGGATCAAACACACTACAAAGTTGTACTTGTCAACCAGACTATCTTGCTAACCCTAACGTGGCTCAAACAGCAGTTTGGTTCTCCTCACACTGAAAAATGTCCCCTGAAGCACAGCAGATATACAGATTAGGCACATGCAGATTGTTGCAACCAATGGAAGAAAGTCACCACCAATTCCCAAATTCCACCCTAAAGTTGAGAACTGAATATACTATAATATCTATAACTCTGGTATATTATTAATATTATTTAAATATATTTAGAGTCTGGCAATTTTGAGGTACTATATTAAACTGGGCCTTAAAGGTGCTTGAAGAATTTGGGGGAGTGGAAGGAAAGGAAACAATATCTGACTGTAATGCATCAAACTGGTTCATGCATTTTAACAGTGGAGACTTGTCCACTGGAATTAAGCCAAGAAGTGAATAATCATCACTTATTCTCCATTTAACTCTTTAGCATTCAACATGCTCCTCCCACCCCACCCCATAAATATCAGTTCTCAATGATCAATCCATATATCCAATGTATACTCTGCCTTAATATAGAGTGATTTTATAAGCACAGCTTAGATGTGATACAAGATCAAAAGTATGGGGCACCCATTGAGGATCAAACTCATTACTCAGTCAGAATTGTTATATTACACTATATTGAGGTGCCCCTCTGCCATAATATATGACAACATCATTGCAAACAGTGCAGGAAGTCATGCAAACAGTGAGATTTTAACCACATTCTACTTTTGCCATCTCTCCTTTGTTCTTAGCAAAGAAAATACAAGTTTCACAATCTTTTTTCATCTTTTTTTGATGACAAGAAATCAAGCATCATAATGAAATGGAGTCTAATGATTCAGAGCACTCATTTGAAGGATGTACAGCTCAGGTTATTCTAGAATCTGAGGAAAAAATAGGAAAAAAAACTAGAAGAAATGCAAGATGAATTCGATATTGCCATTTCTGACTTTAAATGACAAACTGACCATTCAAATGAGGATAATGATGTTGACACGTATATGTCAGATCTTGAGTGGACAAAAGATTTCTATATCAATTTGCCAGCATTTCTGGAACCTAATGGACATACATATTCATTGTCAAAGGATGCCAAGTTGATTGTCTTTGAGCAATTTTCCTTTCTAGCAATTTACTCATTTCATGTGATATGAGAGAGAGAGAGAGAGAAATATGAATGCTAAAGTGTTAAAATGCAAGTGAGAGGAGAACCTGATCATGATAAACATAAAAACTTTGAGAAGAGTGAGGATTATTGAAAGATACATGTAGAGCATTACATATTTTGTTACATCATTATGTAAATGTAAAATAAAAAGTTGATTGAAAAATGAAAATAATTTTGATACTTCCTAATTATAAAGAAATCATAAAACAAAATATAGAAAGACAAATTAACTTAAAATAAGAAAAATAAATTGCCAAAAAAAATAAAAAAAATAAAAAAAAAATTGATCTTCTTGAAATACAATAAAATAAAAACAATCCAAAAGAAATCAACTGGAAAATAAATAACCTTTGGGAAAAACTCTTAAAAATAAATATACAAACCTCCGAAAGTAAAATTTGGAAAAAAAAAAAATTCATTAGAAAATAAATAAATAGATTTATTACTATATAAAACTCTGTGAACTTTGTATCTTGTGTGTTTGACAGAAATCATATATAGAGAGTGGGGGAAAAGAAAGATGTAAATCTATTATCATGTAGGAAATGGGGGTTAGAGTCGATTTTCTTATGACAAATTGTACAACACAAAATCAGGCCCCAAACAGGATAGGCACAGCTGTCATCAAAGTCCATGCCACTCTTGCTTGTGAACTTCACTACCTCATGCTAAAAGAGAACTCTTCAGACCATGGAAACACCATCCACATTAAAGAAACAAATTCTATCTCTTATATCCTCTTTACTCTGAACCACACAAACAGACATGTTGACTTTTTCACATAAACACACATATAACATTTCATTGTTTCTCACATACGTACACAAAGAGAATTTTTATTTTATTTCAGAATTTTATTAACCCAAACAAAAAGACATTACTTTCCAATCTATGATCAATTGCTTGTATTCTTGTCCTTATATTAAATTAATATTCATTTGTTGAAAGTACGTTGTCTTTTCTATTGAATTTTATTCTTTCAATGAAAATCTTTTGATTATTCTAAATGGCCGAATTATGCACAGCCCCCACAATAATATTTTATGTTATTGTATTGAATCCCAACACTCTGATTTTTAACATTTCAAGCTCTTATTGTTCAACATTCTTCAAACAGACATTTTTTTTAATGTTGAAAGCAACTTCAATAACTGAAAATTAATGTATTTTGAAAATATCTCTACTTTCACAAACTCTTCATGAAACTAAATGTAAACACAACAATGTTGACCCAATGGGTCATGGGTGGTCTAGTATTTTAATAATAATAATAGGATTAATACAAATATAAAATTTATCACTTAGCTGATTGATGTTATATTCAGCATCCTAACTGCAGAGTTTTGTAGGCGGACATTTTTGTAATCATTCAGCCTACTTCTCAGGACATTTTAGCAATTGACTGCCGATTTTTGTTATTTTTATATTAAGTTAAAAAATAATTTAGTCACTTTTTATTGTTGTTAAGTTGATTTTTTTTATTCTTTGTGTATGCGTGTGTAGAATGTTGTGGTTATTTCTTCATTTTAAGTTTGGAAAACATAGGTGTATTCCTATATTATTTGCATCTTGTTTAAATAATCTGTTTTTTTTTTTTTATTAATGCTTATAAATAATATAATAATATAAATATAACAACATTATAATAATAATAATGCAATAATCTACCTGATGAGAGTTTGGTTCTTTTGTTGCAACCATGATACACAATGAGTTCTGACAGCCAATAATGCCTTCTTATCAATGGCCTGAGCAGTGTCTGGAATGTTGGACAAAAGGAAATCACTGGGAATCCATACCACATTACCTATCAGGTGGACAGCTGGTGCCTTTTTATAGACATCCCAAATCACCTTGAACAATTTTTTGTCAATGACACGGAATATTTGGCAATAAAGCACATATAAGCCACAGAGGCCAACATATTTACAGCGTTGATCCATTTCTTTAGCATCCCCTACAAAAAATAAATCAATAGATAAAATAAAAATAAAAATAAAAACATTATTGATATATATCCTCATTGCATTAACTACTTGGGACCAATTAATGAAATACCTTATCAGAGGTTTTTTAATCCTGAAGAGAATGACAAGATATTTTATTTATGATGAACTGACAATAATTCCATTTAATTTTTCAGCCTTGCTAACAAGCTCTACACATTTTGATGTAGTCGCAATATTTCTTCTAATATAAATATGGTTTAGATAGCACCTAGTAAACAACATCTCAGCATTTCAAAATGGTAACATCAATGTAGGGACAATCTGCAGAAACTTCTGTAGTATTTTGCAATATTTCTGCAAGTTCTGAGTTTTTCTTTTTCTTTTTTAATCATTTCACTCCAAGCAAGGCAATAAAACCCCTAAGATACAAATTCAAAGCAATTTGTAGGTAGCAACAAAAGCAGAGAAATTAATGAGTATCTTAGAACAAGCATTTTGTCTTAAGTTGTTTTGTTCTGGCAGTGAATTTGAGATTAAGCAACGATAAGTCATTCAGATAAGGGTTGTTAAAGCAATTATTGTTCTGGAGTGACTCAAGATATTTCACTAATATGATGTCATACAAAGTTTGATTGAACAGTTGTGGGCCTTGATTAATTTAAAGTTACACAGCAATTAAAATGCCATCTAAAGCAGCATTATAGCAACAAATCCAAAATTCATATATATATATATATATATATATATACACACACACACACAGAGGAGGTCTGATCAAAAACTATTGGGACTGTTGCTATGATACTGGAGCTAAAATATGCGTTGTGAAGCCGCTTGGCACAGACTGAGCTTGAAGTCTGTCACACACACACACAAAGTCATAACATTTTTGTTCACTTTCATTGTTTATAGCAGTGCTTGGATGGAAAGTGGGTAAAGTGTAGTTGTCTTCCCACACCACAGAGGTTCCATTAGTAACCATGGCTTGTGCACCAGTTTTTGGCCAAGCTCAATATTCCCCAGATCCAACAAAAACCTTCCTCAGATCTCATCCCTTGTGACTTTTTCCTCTTCAAAAATCAAATCCTACTAGAAAAGGACAAGATTACAAGACATCACAGAAATCCAAAGAATGTGATGAGGCAACCATTTGTTATCCTAAAAAAGAAATGCCAGGAAGCTAAAAATTCTTGCAGACAATGGCAATTCAGTAATTACTTTGAAAAAGATTAAATGCTAAATTGATATATGTTATAGTTTTCTTTTTATACCATCAGTCCCAATACTTTTTGATCAGACATTGTACATTAACATGGAACATATATAGGAACATTGGGTCAGGGGAGTGATATTTTTACTAAAATCTTCATAAAAACAATTCCTCCTACTGGTGGCCAAAAACAATATTTTTTTATTAATATTCCAGTGCCAAGTTATAAATATCTATAAAGATATTTGAATATTATTTTGTACAATACCTGTTGTAACAGTAATTCAGTTGTACCTTAGACAATTTAGTTAACAATTCAATGAGCATAAAAAAAAAACTCTTTCACATATTTGACAATTAAAAACCACACATACTGAGTTTTATTGGAATGAATTGTGTTTGGAGATTTGAAAAGTCATTGTAATTATTCCATAGGTTATTTGAATGAGTATCCTCATCTTTGTTTTCTATATGTTTTAGCCAATGAATTCTACCCTTTTTAGGTGTATAGTTATTGTCTTTTGACTTTTATAAATGATTCTAAACCTGGATGTCAAACATTCTTGCAGACAATGGCAATTCAGTAATTAATAAAAAATATGTTTACATATAACAGTGTGTGTGTGTGTGTATATATATATATATATATATATATATATATATATATACACACACACACACACATATATATATTATTTAATCAGTATCACCACTAAGACACAAGGGATTACATGGTATGGAAGAATTAGGAACAGAACATTAATAATGAGTACAAAGAGAAAAGAGTAATCAAGAGGATGGTAGATAGCGATTACATTTAAATTTTTGCAGCTTATAGTCGGCTGGAAAGTATGGAGCCAGAATGGAGTTCCACAAGTGAGAAGTGCGAGAGAAGAAACTTAGCATAGAACTTATAACTAAATCTAGACAGCTTAACTGTAGATTGATGAGATCTCAATGCCAGTCTAGTACTAGTGTGTGTGTGTGTGTGTGTGTGTGTGTGTGTATATATATATATATATATATATATATGAATGAAAGAAATAGAGAAAATGTTACTGAGGAGAAAAAGCACTAAAAGGACAGGATTCAAAAAGATAGTAGATGATTACTGATGTTGCATTTAAATTTTTGAAGATCATAATTCACAGGAAATCAAGAAGAGTTCCACAGATTATAAAAAAAATATAGGCCATTTCCCTTTGGTAGATGGATCCTGCTGATAATAAGAAGAGTCTATTATAAACTGATAATGGGCATAATCCAAAATCAGGCGATAAATAGGATCTCAAGATACCAACAAAAATATGGAGCAAAGAGACATGTCTCTAGTCCACTCAAGAAACTGGCATGCTGGGCACAAGGTAACCTGAATAATGCAAGAACAATGAAGTTAATACAAGCAGAATATTAACTCCATTCAGAAAAGTGAATTATCTATTTCAAACAGATATGTATTAAGGTTTCGTCTCCAATGATTTGACTTTTAACCGTTAAAAGAATACTTTTTTTTTTTAGCAATCATCTATTCTCTTTCATGTTATGCATTGTGTTGCTTGTATAAAGTATGTTTTACAATGTTCAATTGTTTCACTTTGTTCATTAAGCCATGACTCAATTTTTTTGTTTACTTTGGGGGGGAATCATTAAGTTTCCCCACAAGATCAAAAGTGAGATAGAAGAAAGTATTAGAGTAAAACTTATGGTTACATTTAGTAATTTTAACAGTAACATGATGAAACCCAGTTGTCAATGTATTATTACGTTTAAATTCGTAGAGCCGAGCTACCAAAGAAAAAAGCTCATCAAAACAAATATCATGAAAATATTTATAGAAAAGCTGTCACAGTGGTGAGTAAGTGATTGAGTTGCAGATTCTTTAAATTAGTAAAAATACTAACAGTATAATGTCTTGTTTTCTTAATCAACTAAATGCCAATATCCACATAACATTAAAGCACTTGTTGGCTTCTCATGTTTCCTCTTGTGAGATTTTCTTGTGGCAAAGGTGATATGCTTTCTTTTCTTTCTATATATGTTCCACCATGCCTGACCACATGGTTTCACCTTGAATAATGGCCTTTTTGCGGTTTTCAAGACTTTTAGTTTGTCCCTGAAATGCAGAAGTTTGCAGCATTTTCTTTTCATATAATCTTTTATTCATATAAATTCATGGCATCATCTGGGCATAAAATTATTTTCCCCAGGTTTTTATGACTTTATGTCATCTTTCACTTAAATTGTTTCATTCTATCATAAAAGAACAATTCTGGTTATGATTTGATGAATTTGTCAAGGAATTTTGTGATATCTTGAAATTGACAAACCTAGTGACTACATAAGTGTCATATGCAACAGAACAAGTAATAATCTGAAGGTAACTGGTCTGGATAATATGTTGCATGTTGAAGAACTTCCCATCCCAGCTTCATGCTTGTTTATTGTCTCACATTTACAAGATTAGAACAGATGTTGTAATGCAGAAAAATCACTGGTTAACTTTGTTGCTCAGTGAAATGTCTCTTTTGTTTCAATGTGTCATTCAAACAAGCTAAATGCTCACTATTACAATATTCAATGACAACTATAACAGTTATTCCCAACTGTGGGCAGTACCACTCCCTGCGGGTGGTGAGAGTAAAAGTGGGTGACCAGAGGGTGGTAATGGCACATCTGAATCACAACATACACACACATTGTACCTGAAGTTTCTCTTGCCTTCACTTTACAGTATATCCCATTTATATAATATTTGGTGGGTGGAGGGCATTTGGGTTGTGTTTTGGTATATAAAGGCTGGCAACCCCAAAAGGTTTGGGAACTACTGAACTATACAAATAAAAGCTAGTCTCAGTCCTAGATAGACAAGGGCAAAAATCTGGTTATTTTCACTATTTACATTGTTTGGACTGTTGTCCTCATCTTTAATGCTACATTCACAATGTTTCGGCAGTTGTACACTTCAGCCTTCTTCAGGTGATATATGCTGAAATTTCAAACCGATCCCTTTATTTAGTCCACTGGGGTAGATAATAAGGATGAGGAGAACAGTCCAAGCAATGTAAATAGTGTAAATAGTTACAATAACTCATCTCAGAAATATAGACAAAAATCTGGTGGTATGGAAGTAAATGAAGTCCGAATAAATTTAACTCCTGACTTTTTGCCTTGCCTGGTGAACTAAAGCCTGAATGAGATTCTAACAGTCACATCTAAGTAGAAAAGAAAACACACGTGCTTAGCTGTAATTACCTATTCGACTTTCAAGGGTCATCAGAATATCCTTGACATTCGTGATAAATTCTTCAGCAAAAGCAGTGCTTTTGGAAACTAAGATTGTGTTAGGGTCATCAAAAATCTGTTCAACGCAATTCTGAAATTAAAAAAAAAAAAAAAAAACTTTGTAAAATTATTCATTTTTAATGGAAAAACAAAATCTAAAAAGAAATCATTAAAAAAAAAAAAAAGATCAGCTTTACACTTTGCTGTTTCTATCTATTCAGGTTTCATGACTGTCACTTCTCACTTGATAACTGTGTAACATATTTCATCATCTAAAAGAACTTCATCGGACTAAAACAATTGATAGGATTATATATACATAAGGGGAGAGATAAATGTATATGTTGGTTATAAATATGTCTCTTAGTTACTAGAATAACTGTGTGCATGTGTTTTTTGTTGTGTCTATGCAGATGGGAAGATATAAGACTGACCTGAAAAATAACTCCATCTAATAATTGTCCTTCCAAGGTGAGCATCAACTTCTCAAATGGACGAAGTTTTTCATCTGGAATGTTGAATTTTGTAGGATTGTGTCTTACACTCTTCAACATCCTGTCAAAGAATATCATTAGAGCATTTTAATACACAAGACTAATGTAAAAAAATTTGTAAGTAAGATACAAATTACAATACACGATAAGTTAGGATCAAATATAATTCAAATATGGATTAGAATCTGACAGAATGATACAATAAAGAATAAATACAAAACGTTTATCAAACATGTTTCACTTTTATTAAAGCTTCATCAGAGAATGAGAAATGGAGAAAAAGAAGAAATTCTGGTTATTTTTACTTTTGTATTTGATTTTCATTGGTCAATCATGTTTCACATGCATTTAATTCTTTAAACAAACATTTGTATAATTTGTGGCATTCAACTAGAGATGAATGTGTCCATCTGGAGTTTCGAGAAATTAATGGATTTCAATCTTACCTGAAAAACCCTAAATATTGCTATATGTAAGTGTATAAATATTTTAGTTTGTCTATATGGGATTCAGATGATAATGTGTATTTGTGTGTGTGTCTAGTAAACATGTTTGTTGGATTTTTGCATGTTCATTTAGGAATGTTTTTGCATAAATACTATTTGTTTTAGATAAACATACGTTAGATTCTTTAAGAATGGATTCAATAAAGGTTGATGATGTAATATGTTTTCAACGTGTGTTTATAGTTGGTAATATTGTTATTAGTAGACCCTCAAAATACTTTATAAAGAATTATGTTCTTTTTTAATTAGGGTGGCATTAGTAAATACATGATAAAAAAAAAAATATTTAGAAAATATTTGTAGATCCACAGTGTTATCTTCAGTCATCCCCCAGTCTTTGCTGAAACAGAAGAGTAAAATGGCTGTCTTGTTTTCAATTTAGTTAAACTGTATTGTTTATGTAAAAAATCATTACTACCATTAAGTGCTGAAAGGCCAATATTTTAATCCAATGCCAAAGTTGAAATTACTGCAATAACCAGATAAAAATGTTTTTCATCTAATACAAGGCCTGGGAACCACCCAAGGTAGAGGGTTACAGAGTAAGAGGCACAGTTTATGTGAATATGTGGGGCAGATAATGGTTAACCCTTGATTTGAACAGGTCAAGAATGTAGCAATTGGGAAAACATCCTCTTGAGAGTCAGTTTCACAGAGCAGTGGTTTGTATGAAGAAGTTACTTGAGTGGAACTCACATCTCACCAATGCAACATGAAGGGAATGTGTGCGGTTTGCTACAATGTAAGTAGCATGGCATATGAAGGTTAGAACTGGTAGAACTAAGGAATGTAGTTCGTTTGATTACTTTCCATAGAAATAGCGATAGAGCAACGAGAGGCTTGCAATGTTTTGTCTGTGAGAGAGGGTTTGTAGGGTGGAAAATAATTTGTCACCCACAAGAATGCAGAGACACATTTGAGCTTTATTGAGACTGGAAAGTGAAAACTGGACAGTTCTTGCCCATATTTGATAGCAGTACTCCATTTATGGCCAGAATAAAGAAATAGTAAATTTGGTAAACACTGGAGCACTAAATGGTGACTGTTGAAAAATAAGCTTGTAATATTAAAAAGAAATAAAATTTATTTCATTTTGATATCAGTTTGTAGCACAAAGTAAAGAAGCTCACAACTAAACATATGGTTAGCAAATTGATGTTACTATGTTAGGGGTTGTCTATTGAAAAAAACCCAAAAAACTAAGTGCCATGAAAATAGAAAAACAAAAGTGTGAGACAAAATAAGATAAAAATATTTACTCTATTGAGAACATCTTTTATGCAGAAAAAGTCGCTGTAAATAAGGAAGGAAAAGTTGAACTTAATTTGCTGGTCAATCAGAGAGTGTCTGAGGCGTACTGCCTATGCCGTGTTGAGTCTATTGCCAAGAGTGGTAACTTTTTGTGATTATGTTGCAATGTTGGCCTGAAGTAAAGGAGAACTAACCACCCAGGTCCACAGCATACATATCCTCTGATTTTTTTTTCTTTTTACACATATCAAAAAGCTAAAACCGGGTTACTTCTGTTGATAGCTTTTTTTTTTTTTGTGTGTATGTCTGCCTGATAAAAAGGTTTAATCAGGCCTAAAATTTGTTTTATAGGATTGGAACTTTAACAATCATATATATATATATATATATATATATATATATGGCTGTTGAGATTATGTAGATCTTTGCTTATTCCACCATTGGGGTCTTTGGGGGCATTGGTCACATTCAGTCTGGTCCTTCCTCTTCAACCTTACAGCTATGGGTGGCCCTACAAGACTTGGAACTCCAGACAGTTTCACACTTGGGATCACTAACAAGCAAGCCCTCTACCATGACAAGAAACGACTATATATATTTTACACTGGATGTCAGAGTCTATTTATACACACACACACACACACACACACACACTAGACTATTTAAGAGACTTAATTCTGAAGAATTCATAAAATTAAATTATATATGAGTCACTGAGAACAGGTGGATTGAAAGTAACAATTTTAACATCTAGAAACATATCAGTTGATGTCAGTTTTGTTTTTGTTCTTAGAGAGGGACCCTTAATAAAAACTAGCAGTAGAGCCCAGCGTTGCCCGGGGATATAACAGTAAGAGATAGATCAAGTATCCACCATCATAAAGACAGAAAAATAAAATTGACAAAGATTATTGTTTAAGGTTGACGGACACGCATGTCTTAATTATTTATTTTTTTTTTTTTTTTTTTTACGAATTGGTCAAACCCAAACTCAAACAAAAACATTGTTTTCAATCGTTATGAGTCTCCCAATTGAATAGAATTTTGTTATAAATAATTGTCTTGTAAATGGAATTTTTAAAGCATTCTGAATGTTAAAAATAAAGAAAAAAAAGTGCAAGAGAATAAGAAACACTACCTGCCAAAAAAAAAAAAAAAAAAAAAAACAAAGTTTTGTTTTATCGGCTGAAAAATATAGGAAATCCGATGTGAGTTGTCCCCCTTCCATTTTCACAATGTCTCTTAATCGTGTTTTGAAATTGATTTTGTGCAAAAACAATTATATTTTTCCCATTTTTGGCGCTGTTAGAATCACCACAAGGTAATTTTATGTAGTCCTGTGAAGTTTTGTTGAAATCGGTTGAAAAATGTAGGAAATCCGATCCAATATATAAACGTTACAGACACACACACACACACACACACAATCTGCGTTTTATAATAAGTAAGATGTTTCAATATTTCCTGCCGTAGTGTGCAGAAGGAGGTGAGGGGAGGGGGCAACAGACCTGGGCATCCATCTTGAGAGGACATGCAATCAAGGAGTGAAATAAAAATTTAGCATATATTGAAATTGAATAAGTGTTTATTTCATGTTTCATCTGTTTTTTCATTTAAAATGGTTTCTTTTCTCACATTTCTCTGTACTAGGCCCTATAGGATTCTCTACTTTAGTCTTAGGGGCATACGATCAATGAGTTGGCCTCGGGCATCACCAAACATCACTAAACCTCTGCATGTCACTGACATCCTATGATTCCTTACATAATAGAATGCATCTTTTCATAGACCTTTTCTAAATGATCATAGGAGGAATCACATGTTAAAATGATTTCTTCAATTCCCCTGACTGACTGGATTAACTTAAAAAAGTAATAGTACCACGTCTTAACTAAACTATTTAATATGCTCCTTGAAAGTCACACAGCTAACTTCCAAACAGCACCCTCTGGTTACAGATATCTTGCTGTTCTTTTTAAGTGTAAACTCATCTTATTGTCATTTCCACCCTTTGTCTTAAACAGCACATGACAGTTTGTGATTTGATGTACACCCTAGTGCAAATTAATTGAAACAAAACGACTAATTCCATTATTACTTACTTCTTTACGTATTTTTCCAATGAAACATGACCCAGTGCACATGTTAGTACTTCGTACATCCATTCTACAAAGTCGTTCCTTGCAGATTGAACACAGACTCTCAATTGGATTTAAATCAGGAGAGTTTCTGCACCAGTCTATAGTACTTTGATTTGCTCACTTGCCAGTGTGTTTGTGCAGTGTTATAATTTTCGCATGCTTCCTTGAAGTAATGTCCACTGCAGACAATGGCTGTAGTACAAATAATCAACAGTTGAGACAATAGTGTCTGGGCGCGATAAAAATCTGATGCAATCACGGAAGTCGCAATATTTTTCAAGGCCAAATAAATTTCTTCATACACCCCCAAAAATAGATTCATATTACTGAACACCACTACAAATGACTTAATCTGAGGAAAAAATAGAAATCAATTACACACTGTCACTCCACTGAGTCTAAAACTGGCTGTATAATGAAAGAAAGGAAACTAAAGCGGTAGTCTCAATTAATTTGCACAATTTATAAACAATGTCATCATTATTATATTTGCTTCTATTAGGTTGGTGCAAAAATAATGTCGTTTTCTCACATATGTTACTTTTATATATGATTTCTGAATTAATTCATTGATATATATATATAGCCATGTTATATATCATTTTTTGAAGCGCGCGTTTTTATCTATCGAATCGTGTTATTCGTTACCGTTCTCAATCTCTTCATTCATTTTTTTTGCAGGCTTTTCGACAGCATTGACAAAATTCAAATCCGCATGATTTTCTTGTTCCAGTTCAAACTAGGCCGAAAAGCTGTCAAGACAGCTCGTGATATCAATGATGCGTTTGGCCCAGGAACCACTAACGAACGTGTGGCACAATGGTGGTTCAAGAAATTTCGCAATGGTGACGAGAGCCTCGAAGATGAAGACAGTTGTGGCCGGCCGACTGCGGTTGATAACGAACATTTGAAAGCCTTAATTGAAGCTGATCCTCGCAAAACCACACGAGAAGTTGCTGTTGAACTTGAGGTCGACCACTCAAGTCGTTCGCCATTTAAAGCAAATAGGGAAGTCAAAAAAGTTGGATAAATGGGTGAACGATAATCAAAAAAATCGTCAAAAAACGACATTATTTTTGCACCAACCTAATTATACTTGTTATGAACTAAAACATTTCCTGATGACTGCAGTATGCACTGTTCTTGCAGATATATATACTGACTATATGTCAACAGGAAGATTATAATAAATGGTGAAAAAAGCTGACTGAGTGATCTAACCTTTTATATAATGTCCAATGGTCTTTAAGTACAGCATGGTTCTCAATAATTTTGTCCAATGTGATGAGAACAGTAAGTAGATCACCAAGATGTCCAAATACAACCTGCAAGTAATATGAAAAAAAATAAAATAAAATAAATGGATTCAATGAAAATATAGCAAAATACATCAAACAATTACAAATTCTACATTCTTTCAAATCATTTTTGTTGGCTGCATCATAGACTACTTTACTCAGACTGGTATCCTCATTTTGGTTGTAACAGTCAATGTTTCAGCCACTGCACTTTTTGGAATTGTTCAGTTACTGTCATGGTTGATTTGTTTTTTATGGCTTAACAACATTTGGCAGGTTATTTAAAGTCAGAAAATATGTTTAGGTTGTAAGAAATTTTTTTGGAGATAACACTTCTCAGATATCTAAATTTCCACACCTGCTTGATTTTAGTGTCCCTGACCTGTGAATTGTATTTCAGGCTCATCCTTTCACTGATGACTATGCATAAATTAAATAAAGAGTTCTGTTTGATTCCCTGTAAGTTACCCAGATAACAACAACAGAGGTGAGGACAATAGTGGAGAAGCAAATTGGTATAATAGGGAAGAATTGATGGGTATAGTAGACAATACAAATAAAATGACATCAAATAAGGTATTCTCTGCATACATATTTCATGCATGACATTTTCACATGTGTGTTTGCTACCAGAATTATCTCCAGAAAATACTGTGACCACAGCTGCTTGATTCTATTACTTACCATTTCTTTGAATTATGTTTCTAACACGAGAAAAGTCTTTCTCAATATACTTGTAAAATTTGGGACCTAAAAGTTATAGAATGGTTGGAAATACATTGGAATATATTTATCAAAAATAAAAAACAAAAAAAATAGTGAAACATTTGCTTTTGTTTTAATAAGTCTTTGTGGAATATAAAAATATCAATAAATCTGCTAATATAAGAAATAACAATAGATTGACATTAAAAAGCTCAGTTGCACTCAAAAAAACAAAAAAAAAGAAAAACAAACAACTTACTTGAAAGTGAACACCAGTAACATCTATTAGTTTAGTTCCTGATCTAAAATAAAAAAGAAATTTATTTTGTAAAAAGAAAATACATTTCAACTAATTAGTTTTCATTTATATCAGTGCCTATCATGTCATAAGGTACCCTTGCAAGTGGTAATATATATGATACTAAGAGAATCATACTGACTATGATCCTCTAGTTTGGAGACACAATAAAAGGAGAAGAATTGATTGATTGACTTTTTTTTATGGCTTATCAACCATTTGTGTGTTATTTAAAGCTGAAACATATTTTGGATTATAAGAATATTTTTTCTTTTTGAGTGAATATTGCATTAACAATTATTTTGAGAATAACAATGATTTTTGCAGATACAAGTCATAATATTTAACTTATAGATGGGGGAGAAAAGAGACAGGTTCATACATTTTTCAAGGATATCTGTGCATAAGTAAACATAACGAACTTGACTGGAATTAAAACTTGGCACTCAGATTTCTCCTCCTGAGCTGCTATCCATTACACCACCTGCACATCCACAAATGCAGAAGGAATAATGTGAAGCTGGGTATTGTAACAAGAATAGCTTTACTACTGGTCAACTTTAAATGCAAGTGTGACCTGCCACCAGAAATATCTGAGTTTGAATATTAAAAGCTAGACTAGACTTTGTAAAACACAAAGGCAACCGAGTTTCGGTTCATCAACCCCCATGGAATGAAATAAATATATTGGACATGGAAGAACATTGGAGCATTAGACATCTGAAAGAATCAGTGCATATGCTAACTATGAGGACCTTCTTGGTAGACCTAGCATAGAAATAAATACAGTATGACCAGGGACACAAATCTCAATTAGTTGTTATTTCTTGCTGTTGCCTTTGTAAAATAAATATGCTCTACAGAATTCTATGCAAAATTATTAACATCTGTTTATATTTCTGAGATGAGGTATTGTACCTATTTACATTGTTCAGACTGTTGTACTCATCTTTACTGTCATATTCAATGGATAAAAGTGTTGGTTGAAGTAACCTAGTGACTTGATCCAAAGAGTTGTGAGTTCAATACCTGCCACAGCAGACGTTAAAAAAAAACTTGGAGAGTTAAGTTACTAAAGGGAAACTGAAACTGAGATATCCAGAAAAGGCATGTCATATGGTACTAGACCAATATAGCCTGAGTGATGAAATAAAGGGTTTGATTCAAAATTCCAATGGATATCACCTGAAGAAGGCAGGAGCATACAACAGCTGAAACATTGTGAATATGACAAGATGAGGACAACAGTCTTAACAATGTAAATAGTGTAATAATTAATAACATAATAGCATTAACTCTGTATTAGTCACATAGGGTGTCTTTTTACCACAAATTTTTTTAAGTAGTCATAATTCCTGGTTGCCAACTTGTTTCTTCTGCTCCGTCCCACTTGTCTCCTAACTCAGCAAGGGCGTGTAGCATGCAGTGTGGTGCAGTTGTAGCTCAGTTGTCGTGGGAGGTAGATGTTGTTTTGTCTTTTTTGAGGTGTCTTGTTACCCAACGCAACTAATGAAGGTAAGTTTTCATGATTTATATTCTTTATATATATATATATAGATAGATAGATAGATAGATAGATAATATTAGTGGTAAATATACATATACATATGCAAAATATATAAATATATATACATACATGCATACACATACATATATATTTTGTATAAAAAATTCCAAGAGGATAGAATCCAGGTAGAACTCAACGCCCAGGACAGAGTAAGGATATAATAAAAAGGCTTAAACACTTTTTTTATATATATATATATATATATATATATATATATATATATATATATATATATATATATATATATATATAAAATACATATAAGTACTAAACAATATTATCATTTTTTAAATTACGGCTCTTAAAAACAGAAAATTCCTGTCTATTTTTTTTTTTTTGACAATTCTTAAAAGGCCAGCCTAGACAAGCACACCCAACATGTTGCCTTTCCTGACTTTGTTCTCCGACTGGTTAATCAGAGATTATCCTGTTTTCAGGCTGGTTGATTTTACATTTCAACCCTTGTT
Source organism: Acanthosepion pharaonis (assembly GCA_903632075.3). Lineage (NCBI taxonomy): Eukaryota > Metazoa > Mollusca > Cephalopoda > Sepiida > Sepiidae > Acanthosepion > Acanthosepion pharaonis. Next base: position 1,925,504 of record CAHIKZ030003842.1, on the reverse strand, counting down.
GGATTATTTAATGTCAAACTTTGTATAAGTTACCCAGTGAGGAACAAACTGACTACTCAGTAAAAATAATCAACAAGCCTTATTTACACTATTTACATGCAGACTATTATCCTCATCTTCATTGCTGTTATGTTTTGCCCATTGTAGCCTCTAGCTTTCATCAGGTGTATGTCAATCTGGCTAACCTACAGTGAATTCCAAACTGAACCTATTATTTAATTGGGGTGGGGAAGAAGGGGGCAGACAGTTCTCATTCCACTGCCTATATTTAAGGCTATCTAGTTCTTATTTTTAGTAGTGATCAGTTATTGCTTGCCCTGTTTCTACTGAAGTTACATACTGCCCGCCCCAGATATTGAACTGTAGGTTACCTGATTGACATACACCTGATGAAGACTAGAGGCCACAATGGCCGAAACATTGTAATAAGTACAACAAAGAGGAGGACGATAGTCCACATGTAAATAGCGTAAATAATAACTCCTCAGTCCTAGAAATTCAGATAGACTAGCTTTGTTAACCATTACCCCATACTGAGTAGCCTGTTATCATGTTATAACAGCTTGCAATTTGAAAATGAGATTAAAGAAAAAAATTATCAATACATTGGTTTGGGATAATCTGTATTTGCATATAATCATCATCTTTACCAAGAAATTTAATTTATTTGTTTTGTCTAATATAAAATCATTTTTGATAAAGATCAAGCTCATCATTATTATCATAATAATCCCCAAAGAAAAACTGGAAAGTCAAGCACATTTAGAGTGTTGTGTATGTAAATATATTACTTATGAAATTGATAAGCAAATAGGTCATTTGACTCTTTGAATTCAAACTGATAAAAATAAATAGCTGACTAATTATGTACATTCTGCAATGAATACTTACTTAGGTGTTGTGTACAAGGCAGCCAACTGTTGAACGACATTCTTTACGACTTCATAAATGCGAGTCACAAAACAAGACAGTTCCTGAAAAAGAAAATCATTAGGTGATTTTAAAAAAAAAAAGATAAAAAAAATGTTTTTCCATTTTTTAAATAGAAGTAAAGCGACGAATTGCAATCCTTCTGCTTAAAATGCTGAAACAAAATATGCAGTTAATCTGGATATTTTACAATAACCTGTAAACAATTAGTTTCCAAAGTTAGGTTACATTTTTTAAAATTTATTCCAAACAGACAAGCATTTTTATCTTTCGCTAGTATTTATGGCATCTTAATTTGAGTTACAAATCATCACAACTTTCCAGACCATCAACTCTATGGATTTTAACCAACAGGATGGACATTTTTTTAATCATATCACCCCATGTAAGGCAGTAAAGCCACTAAGATATAAGGAGTTATTGAGTGTGAAAGAATAAAAAAAATGAGAAACATTATTAAGGAGCAAGAACAATAGAAGAGTAATCAAAAAAACAGTAGAAAGTAATTGATATTGAATTTAAATTTTTGAAGATTAAAGTTGACTGAAAAGCATGGCGCCAGAAGCGAGTTCCACAAGCAAGAAGTTTGAGAAATGAAATTGTTAGCATTGAAATATTTAACCAATTCAATTGTGAATTGATTAGACCTTGCCACCAATCTGCACTTAAATTCATAAAGTCTATAGTGAAGAATTAAAAAATAAAAATAAAAAAACTACTGGCAAGACTTGAATTTATGTCCTTTTCTACATTGGGAGCCTGTCAATATACAACAGATGATTTATTGCTTGAGATGGATGAAAGTTCAAGTATTGTGTTGACCCCCCCCAATCTGCATAGTGTTGACTTCAGGTAAAACAAGCCAATAACATGAATCCTATTATATAAAACCAGTTTTCATTGTGTTTTGAAAGGTCAAATATGCAACACACATACATAGGCATGTTTGTACATGTGTCTCCAAGTTAATCTGTCAAATAGCTAAGTACACATCATTCATTCAAAAGTCAACTTCTTGTTAATTGGAGCAAGGAATGGCTTGTTAATTTTAAAACCACCAAAACAAAACCGTTCTCTTTTAACCATCTGAGAGAATGTTTTCCATCAGCATCGCTGATGCTAACCTCCAGGCAATTGACACACTGTGCCCTCTAAGATTAACATCAAGTGGAAAAAATTATATTAAATCCTTTAATAGGTCTGCTGCTAGGAAAATTGATTCACTGTACCATGCTAGACAGTTTTTATTGCGAAAATCTATCTTACATACTTATAAATCTACCATTCATCCATGCATTGAATATTGCTGCCACATCTGGGTTGGTGCTTCTGCTATATGTTTAGAGATTCTTGATAAAATTCATAGAAGAATCTGCAATGTTAGTGGCCATGGCCTGGCATTTTGGCTTTAGTTATTGCCTTTTCTATAAACAATTTCTGACAAACTTTTTTCTATGGTATCTAGATTCTATGAATTTAAGTACAGTACTAGATTGGTGGCAAAGTCTCATAACGTTATAATTGAAATGGTGAGATGTAACTGAGTTTTATGCTAACAATTTCTTCTGTCACATTTCTCACTTGTGGAACTCTCTTCCAGCTTCTTGCATCCCAGCCAATTTTGATCTTTGAAAATTTAAGTGCAATGTCAATTGTTATCTTCTGTCTTCTTAATTCCTGTTCTTTTATTATTCTTGCTCCTTAATAGTGTTTTTTTTTCTCATATTCCTTAACTCAGTAACTCCTTGCATCTTAGTGGCTTTATTCCCTTGCTTGGGGTGAAATGATTTAAAAAAAAAAAAAAAAGCCCATAACAATATATAATGATTACATCAGTACTGAAATTTATAATTTGAGATTTATATTATATATTTATAAAACAAATAATCTGAAACATCTGATTATAATGACACAACAGTGGTCCAGTGTATTCAATAATGGTATTAGTGAAGCATGATATTGTATTGAATAGATACATAACAGCAAATGATTGCACTGCCATTATACAGCAGTGGACCAGCACATTTAATAATGGTATTATTTTGCATGAGGAATGAACACAGAAAAAAACAGCAAGTGAGATTAGCAAGACAGCCATTGTGTGTTAGCTGAAAGACAGAAAAGTGGATAAGGCTGGCTCCATTGTAAAAGAGAAAAGAATTCACCTGCAGTAATGGCATCATCCGACCCATTTGGATTTGACCCTCACACTCTGGCAGGTTACTGTCCACCTCTGAAAAAAGGAAGAATAAACTAGAAAATTGTCTTTTCAATTGTAGGTGTAGGTGTGGTACTTGTTGTTGTTTAACATGAAACTGATCAGTACAGCATAACATAAGAAATCCAGTGATAAAAAGGATTTCATTTCTATGAGTTAAGATCTAAAGGTTAAAACTTCTGATAATAAGTTTTTAATATTTTTCTTGCACCTTGAATAATTTATAACAAAACCGAAATATTACATATAATTTAATGCACTTAATTTTCATTGATGCTTATTGTTTTTTTTTTTTTTTTATTAATTTTGAAAACTATCCATTGGTTTTTATTGAAACAACCTTTTAGCTAATCTTTAGTTATTAAACTAAGCTGCAGGAATTAAAAAAAAAAACATGTTACTTTTGATCCAATTAAAGCTAGTTAAACTACCAAAACTGTCAAAGAATAAGAAACATCATATTAGACACTCCATGATAACACATTCTTAAAACAAGAGCCAACTGCAATCTGTATGGCATCCCAAGAACTATATACAACAAAACACATACTAACAAATTGTAGCAACTTCAGCCAAATCTGTTTAAAATACTACCAAACAAAAAACATCAAAGAACTCTTTCAGGACATTAATTTATATATCCTACAATTTCTGAAAGAAATCAATCTATATTCTAAAATATAATTTCAACAAAACTGCAACATAAAAACACACATATCACTACTTCCATACAAACATGTATATGCACAAAAAGCTGAGTATCATCTACCATATATTCAATTGTGAAGGCAGTATATCATTTTTGCGACTTAAAAGCTACCATGAAAATTAAATTTAGACATTAAATGACCCATAAGGAGTTGATATGCCATTAACCAAATCAATCAAAAGCCCATGACTATACAGATAGCTCATTTGTAAACAAAACATTTTTTTCTTTTGAGTCTATTCCATGTTGTAATGTTGAATACCAAGTAGAAGTATTTCTATATGAATTTCTAGGATGAGTGATCACTATTTATTAATAAATACAAAAAGAGAATTGATAGGGAAGCTTCAACAGCAGCAGTAGGAAAAGAGAAACCGCAGTAAATGTAGTCAAGCATCACAAGCAGCAGCAGCAATGTCAGCATCAGGCAGAATAGGTCTAATGCTCCGAGTTCTAGACTCAGGATTGTCCCACAGGAGAGTAGCCTAGTTGATGAAAGTGTTGGTTCATGAATTTGGCCATATACTAAGTGCAAATTCAATCCCTGGGGTGGATAGTTCAGTGGAAATAGGGTGAGCAATAATTCAGCAGTACTAAACAAGAAGATGATGACATATCACTATTGCCGCAGATTGTTCAATACCCACAGAATTGACCTGTGGTTTATACTGCAACTATGCTTAGCAGACCTTAGTTACAGTTTCTGGGAAAGAGCACATTATCTTGCATGATCAACATTCAACTCAAGGTAAATATACTCAAACATTCGGTCATGATTATTTGTGACTATATGCTAGCTCAACCACTGACAACTCTCAAATAGTTCCGTCTACCCAATTTTAGTCACAAAACTTGGGCCAACCCATGATGTGGTTTTCAGGCACTTTCCAAAAATGATGCATGCTGAGATTGTTTCTACAGGCCGATAGCATTAAGAAATCACCTTCCTGAAAAATCAAGCTTAGTGAGATTCACACCTGGGTCTCATGGTCAGAAAGTAAATGTTTTAATCATTTGGCCACATGTCCATATATATATATATATATGTGTGTGTGTGTGTGTGTGTGTGTTTATGCTTAGTAAAAATTCAGATATAACTAAAAATATATCAGTAAAAGGATAATATGAATAAAGACATAAGTTCTTTTATCTTTACGTATATATATTTTATATATATTCAACATAATTAAATTACAGGAGAAAATTTTACTTACCTCCTTCACCATAAAAGAGAAGGGCATTGTAGAACTTTTGTTTTGCTTCATGTTCTAAGGTCTGGATTTCTGCACACAGACTTGCCAGTACAGTGATAACCTTGTTGAGAATTTTGTTATTTGTCTTAATCAAGTTCAGCAAACTTATTTGTTCATAAGGCAGGAACTGGAAATAAAACAAGAGAAAAGCAATAGATACATCTCAGTTTGAACAGAATTCCAACTTACAAGTTCATTCCTTTTAATAAATAGAAAATATGAGTAACAATGTTTAATGGTTAAATTAATGATCAAGTTGAAAGTTCAATATTTTACAAAAAGGTGTTAAAAATATTTCCGAGGGTCACTACTTAAAGAGAGTGATCTACTCATAAACAATAAAGAAAATGATTTTTGGAAATAATTATTGTAGATTAGCATTCTTTAGATCTTCCTTCGGCCAAAAACACTTGTTAGAATAGAAAAATATTATCATTTTCTAAAATGATTAAAAAAAAAAAAAATCAAAAAAAAATCAGTATTTTCTATTGAGAGGAATCCTGTTCATAATAGTGCAAAAATCAATCTCTGACTTTTACAGAGTTATTAAACTAATTTTTATTTACAACTGTCAAGTTTCAAATTGTGGTAACATCATTGATATTTGCATATTCTTTTAACTTTCAAAACATTTTTTTTCAGAAGCACATGCACAGGGTGCGATGGATAAATTGTTGTCTAAATTATGCAAAAATGAAAATAACATTGACATTTCATCTTAACAGATATATTCACCAAAATTACACAAAAATATCTTGGAATACTAAAGAGTAAATTCATTCAATAAAATCATCATTGGCTTCAACTACAACCTCTAAACTACTTCAGAATCTCCTGCAACTCTTCTGGACAGTCTCCTTTTTTAAGTTGGTGAATGCTGCCGTAATCCTTGCCTTCAGTTCATCTTTGATGTTACAAGGAGTTTTGTTGGGCTATTGCTCAACTGTACCCCACATACAATAATCAAGTGGGTTGGGCACCTCGAGGTGGTGTAATAGTTAGCAAGCTTGTCTTGCTAGCACAATTATAGCTGAGTAGTAAGTTCGATCCTCACTGGGTGCCCCATACTTTCGGCCTTGTGCCACATCTGAGCTACGCTTGGAAAATCACTCCAATAATCAAGGGGGTTGCGGTCTGGTGAGTTAGGTGGCCAGATGTAAGAAGTGATGTGATCATAGAAATTGCCTTACAGCCATGACTGGGTTCTTCTGTTTGTGTAGCATGGTGCAGTGTCCTGTTGCCAGACATAGGTTGTTCCAGCAGCCACCCTCTTGGCCTGGAGCAGCACTACCTCCTTAAGGCACATGATATAGGTCTCTGTGTTGAGTCCGAAGCCCTCACCAACAAATTCAGGAGATCTTTTCTTATCAGAACAATCAGAGTATGTTTTCTGAGCTGACATACCTTCATAATCACAATTAGACTCATCCAACTCTTTCTGAATCCTGTGCAGTGTCCTTAGATTGACAGCCAAACATCTTTAAATGTTTGGAGATTCTGGCAGAGTGAATTGTGTCATGGTGCTCTCTTTCTCAGAGACAGTGCCCAACTGACCCCACTATACTGCGCAGTCAACAAAATAAAAAATAAGCAACATGAATGTGTGAAATTAAAAATATAACAATTTAACCATCGCACCCTGTAATAATTATTTATCTTAAATGAAAAATAAAGAGATATATACTTTTATTAATTTATGTAAATTTTTTTTCTTTAATTATATATATATATATATATATATATATATATATATATATATATATATATATATATCCCACTTGCTCATATCTAAAAGAAATCTTTTTATCACCTCCCCCAATAAACAGCCAAGTCCAATAATTCCCAGCACTAATATTCTGTTAATTCCCATATCAATTTGACACTGTATTGACATAGGACTCTCTTTTAAATCAAAAAAAAAAAAAAAAAAATTTCAGGCTTGAGGTTTGTGTTTAAGCATGAAACAGACTGTCAGCACTGGGTGTTGGCCTCAATGTCCACTTATAAGAGCAATCAGAATTTGTAGCCTCAGTATTTAAATGAAGAGAAGAAATACATTGAAAATACTTTTATGCCCCTCCAATACCCTAATTATTTCATCATCAATGCAAAACAATGAGTTCTTAAAATATTTTAAAATAGAAAACCAGTCCTTCCTGAAAAATCTAATGAATCAAAATATATTGTTCTAACCATCAACTCTATCACAAGTACAATTGAAAAGAATTTATCTAAGCTTAACATAAAATTTGTTACAACTACTTCTAAAACAATAAAAGACTTGAATACAAAACAAAATAATAATGTAAAATTTGGAGGAATCATGGACCCCACATGACACATAACAAGCTGCATTCTAACAGGCTGATGTAATGTAAACAAAAAACAATGTCAATGGCCACTTACAAAATTGCTAATCTAAAAGAGAGGCAACTTTAAAAATTGAATTCTTATAACATAAATTAACAATGTACAATTACATAGAATTTATTACATGTTATTTCAATTCCCTAGACATGTTTTCAACACTAAAATATATATTTAGAATTTTTTTTACTAATCCATGAATTATAAACAGCTGTGAGTTACCTCACTTTTATGATTTTCAATTGCATATACAGCCTGTTTTGCAAATGAAAGCCTCCAAAACAATGACTGGTCCAAAATAATGATTTTATTTCAGCTGATACGATAAAGGATTTTATTCAATTGGAAGAAACAAAGTGTTGTCCTAACAGTTTTGAATTTTAAATAAAGGAAGATTATATTCTAATTTATAGAATAGTCTTTGACCCTGAAACACATTTTCCATCTATAAAAGAATGTATTTGCATTGATCAAAACCTTCATGTCTAGCTCCAGTGCGATGGAACCCCAATACCATTACCATATACATGGACATAATAATGCTAAACTCACAAGATGTTAGAAAATTTTCCAAACTACATACAAAACATGGTGGAAGAATAATCATACTTAATTCTAAAAGAATTAAAAAAGACATTACCAACCAAGAGGTTGTCCTTCATTTTCTGCAGAATTAATATGTTATGCCTTACTATTGTACTATACATCTCAACAAGCCTACAAATTACTTCTATCTTATATTACTTCATTTTTTTCTTTATTAGAGAGAATTAAAAAAAAATTAATGAAATGTTTTCAATATGAAATGCATTCCCTGGCCATGGTAGGCAATGATAGTAATGATGCTACAGAGAAATAGCATTTTGACTTACTTTCTCGGGGAGGTCTTACAATTCTAAATGGCAGAGTTTGTTTATGCTTGTTTTGCTATACTTGACTCTACAGATAAATTTATTGTAAAACATAATGAATCCACTACAAAAGAGTCTGCTGAAAGAATTTTGGAAATTTATTCTCCAAAATATATTTTTACCTGTAAACAACACACTGAAAAAGGAATTGACTTTGCAGCAAAAATTATTGTGAATATATTTTACAACAACAAACAAAAGTTTTCATCAGATGAAGTTCGAAAAAATATTGAAGAATGTTTTAAAAAAACATGGCAAAGGTCAAAAGAAAATTGACTTATAGAGAACTGTAGGTAAGTTTTTTACTAGTATTTGTTTTGTATTACTGCTTAATTCTTTAATAACTTTTTTGTTTGTTTATAATCTTTTATTATTACTTTTCTGTTTGTGTGTTTTTGGACAGGTTTTAACATACTTTAGATAAGAGAGACAAAATGACTATAAACCAAACAGGCCTATTAGAAATTAATCTGAAATTAGCTGTATACAGTAGTGGGCTGTGGAGGAATATATTCTATCACCTGTAATAATAGCCACAAGGAACATATAGGAGAAACATCAAGGAATTTAAATGAAAGATTATATGAACACAAAAGGGGGCTTTTACAAAACAACACACTCAATGTACTAGTTACTCACTATAATATGTGATCATAATTTTGATTTAAAAATGCTTCTTTAATTAAAACAGAAAGCAATTTACTAAGATGTAAATGTATAGAAAGTGCTTTAATCACTAGATCATCTACAGTAAATTTATGTTCAGGTTCTTACAATATTTCTTGGCAGATCTATTATCACAATGTGGAATATTTAATAATGAAATATTTAAAGGAAAAGAAACTAAATTAAACCGGCTAGACTATATACCCAAAAAATATATTTAAAAAAATTTTTTTTTGAATTTAAATTTAAAATTCTCAGCATCCCCACTCATTTGTGTGCATCTGCAGTTGCATTAACAATCATTTTAATTTGATAATTCATAAAGGACAAAATGTGTCATATGAAAAAATTTTCCACTTTGTAGTTTATCCCTAAAATTCTTCTCTCATATATATATATATATATATATATATATATATATATATGTGCGTGTGAGTTCCTGCAGATTTAATAGGCTGGTTAATAAAATTTGAGAAATAAAAAGCCAACAAAATGATAAAAATATAGGCAATAAGATTGATATTTATTATATATTAACCTTTTGACTAAATTGAAGCACAAAGAGAAAGATTTTAAAGTCGGAATTTTTGGATACACCCGTGCTCTTTTCGACAAAACAAGGAATAAACAAAGTAGGGCTCACTCTTCCATGGAATGTTGTTGTTGTTTAGAGGGCTCCTTGTGGAAATTATATTCACTGAGTAAATCCAAATCTCTGTTCAATGTGTGATTTTATTTTGAAAATATATTTCAACTCCAATCTGCGTCTTTCTTGCCGGCTGATGAATGAAGACACTAAAAGCATGCATCTGATGTCATATATTATGGGAAGCACGATGAAGTAGTGAATAGCAGCTCGGATCGAGGAATTGGAGAGCCAAGCTCAAATTCCAGTCAAATCCATTACATTCACTTATATGCTAATACCCTTGGGAAAAGTATGAATGGGTGAACAGCAGGACAGACTGCAGTCTTAGATGGCAACTGGTCTAGGAGAAGAAAACTCTGAATTCAAAACCTGTAGAGGGTTGTTTGGGGACCGTGTGGTATGTAGTACACCAGGTCTTTGTATTCGGCCCTTCAAAAAGTGTGGTTGATTCTGCACAAAGCCTTCACCACTATAATCAAATCATATGTGTTGGTTCCTAGGAATTGAGCTGCTTGACCCTCCCTCATATATTGAATATGACAGGAGAGTCCACCATATATATATATATATATATATATATATATATATATATATACACACACAGATTCCATATCCATAGATTCATACATGTTAGAAAATATTGATAAACAAATGGAAAATGTTACCTGCAGTTCAATGGGATCCAAGGATACATCCCATGAATCTCCAATGGTATCATCCAAAGCATCTTCAATGTCTTTAAGCTGAGTGGCATACTCTTCAAGAAAGTTACCATATTTTCTTAGCTGAACTTCTCCAACAATTTCTAGGATGGGAAAAAAAATTAAGTACAGGTAAATTTAATTGTTATACAAAACCATGCACTGAATTTTTATTGGACTTTGTTTTGTTTCATTTTTTTCTGTTGTGTTTTCTGCATTTATTTTATATCAGTAGCAGCAAGTTTTATTTCAAATTTTGATGATGATGTTAATGAAAAATGTTTTCCAACCTTGAGAAGTGCATTAAATTTTCGTTTTCGAGAAATATCTTGCGAAACAAAATGCAATTGCACAAACAATATAAAGATATAAATGATTTTAATAAATGAAACCAAGAGGTATCTCTAAATTTGCACACTCTTTTGGACACATGAAAAAGAACAAATAACTCTATACCCCTTGTTTTAATAGATTTACTAAAAATCAGAAAATTATTAGCATTAAAATTTTCAGTATTATATTCATTAATGAATTAGCTTTATATTGTGGATAAATTGACGGTACAGGTGGGAGGAGTAAGGTACTTATCTGGGTTGTTGTTTTGGTCGGCTAAAATCTATTACCTTCTTTTTGCCAATTTTTTATACTTACAAGGTCTTGTGACTTATTATCATGTGATCACTAAAGTGTTTATAAAGGAAATGTTTATTCCGCTCTCTTTTTTTTTTTTTTTTTTTTAAACCCCTTTATTTTACTACACAAGTTATCTGACAAAGAAGCTATGTCGCAGGAGTAGATATTTTTTTTCCAACTTAAGGTAAGTACTTTTGCTCATTTCCCTGCCTGCACCATCATGGATTTTTTTTCTTGGGTTGAGATTTTCTTAACAATATTGAATTTTTTTTTTTTTTTTTTTTACATTTTGTAGATCTTGGTTGTTGCTGATAAAGTTGATAAAATAAAGATGTGTCTGAAGAATCAAAAAATGTGAGGACATTTTTTTAATTTTATTTTACAACTGTTTTATTTCTTTTTTTTCTATGCCTGATCAAAAAAAAAATAAAATTCTGAATTCTTTACATAAGAAAAATCTGAAAGTTTTAAAATCTTACTGTAAATATCAATTTTTCACTAATACACATCAGAGATCAGAAATATTGTATTAAAATTAGGTATCCACAAAAAATAGTTTTCTTGAACTCTTAAGATTTTGGACCATAATTTCGATGTACTTAATTTATAAAAATGTAACAATTAGGAACAACAAAAATTTACTAGTATGGATTACCCATAAGTAAAAAGGCGCATATAAATGAACTGAAAAAAAAGTACTTCTCCAAAATTTAAAAAAAAGGTAGATTCAATATAAAGTTAATTAATTATTAAATATAATGCTGAAAATTTTGATTGGATCTAATAATTTCCTGATTTTTAGTAAATCTGTTAAAACAAGGGGTATGATTTTTTTTTAAGGGCCAGCAAAAATTATTGAAAGTTTTTATCTGTTTAATAATTTTTTTCATGTCACAGTTAGAAATACAGTGAAGATAAAGAAATCACTTGATTAAGGAGTTGTAACTGATTTGAAAAATATTTCTAGTTTTCTAATCGATGGGCTTCCATATATTTTGGATTTATGATTTATGGGGCTAATAATAATTTTTATAAGTTGCAGCAAGGGTTATAAATTTACATTTTTGTTTTATCTTTGAATGTGCTAAGAAATGAGGGGAAAAATATTTTTGTCATATTTTTTTTGCAACAAGCAAGTAATATTTTTACAAAATCTAATTAATTAATCCTTACTAATTTATTTTACTATTTTTCTTTTACACAAATGTCGGAAAAAGACATTGGATTTTTAAATTGTTTTAATGAATTTCTCTTCTTCTCGTTATCCATTTATGAATAAATTCGTTAATCGAATTAGGTGGAAGTTTATTTTTACTTTATTTAATTTAAAAATGTTTTTCGGGAAATAATTTTTACTTTTATGAATTACCTTTCGAATAAAATCACTATACCTTTCGAATAAAAAATCAACCTCAAAGAAAACATTTAATTTCTAAATTATTTAAAATGTATTTTTCATTTTTTTTTTTTTTACACAAAGTTCGAGTTCTGAACTGTTATGTCAGTGAGTAAATGCTGGACAATCTCTTCATATGAAGAAAAGACTTGTTGACGCAACAGAGAAGTAGTTTTTTTTTTTTTTAAGGATGCTGCGAATACGGACTGAAGATAAGCAATGACGAAGTTTTTGAGAAAACAGAAACAAAAAGGACACTTATACTTAGTTGAAATTTCTCGGGAACATAATGAGGAAAGAATGCTTGTAAAATTTGACACTCACAGAACATACTGGAGACAGAAGAAAACAGCGTATAACCTAGCGAGTTTGTGTTAAAAATGGATGACAGAACAGGGTTTAGGAAAGATAATAATAAAAAAAAATTGGTTAAGATCTACAAAAAAAAAAAAATAAATAAATAAAAAAATAAGAACAGGAATTTGTGGAGAGCCATGATCACCAACATTCTGAAGGAACATGACATAAGTAAGTGGAAGAACCTAGAGAAAGAAATACGGAAATGTTTCTTATTTTTTGTTATTGTTAGTTTCTGTTTACAGATTCAAAAGAAAAGGTAATAGATGATAATTATTGAGAAATGAGTTTTAAAAATGAATTTTTAATAGTTTTCTTAAAAAAACATTTTTCAAAATTGCGTGTTTTAGAAAGTCGTATTTTTTAAAATAATTTCTTAACTGAGTGAGGTCAGTTAATTAAATGTTAATTAAATTTTATGCTTTTTTTGACTAGAATCACAGAAACTAAACAAAAAAGGAGGTAATTTAACTATTTTTTTAAGTTAACAATTTGTATATTATTGTTAGATTACCCATAAACTAAATCGGGCAAGATTATTTTTCACAAATTTAATGTCAACACGTTTGTTGATTACACACCCATTAAAAAAAATGTTTTTTGTTTACGTTGTGAAGAATCAAGATTATTAGGTTAACAATTATATTTTTTTAAATATACATAAGTTTCTAAAAAGATAAATATGTGATTTCTGTTACAATCATTTATTTACATTGTTTCTTAAAAAAAACTGAAGCTAATTATTTAAATAAAATACATTTTCAAGGAATATTTTACCTGACGATTTGTCTGGCTTGAGAGAGCGACGACGCCTCCTCCTTGAAAAATGAAAACTAAAGAACTTAACTGTTGTAGCAAAAATATTTACTTTACGAAAACTATAAAGATCGTATCCAAATTTAATGCATCGATTGTTGAAATATTGTTAACAAAAATGTACTTACTTAGAGAACCGTCGTCAAATTTATCAAACTCCCAACCACTGCTGTCCCTGGCCATCTTTACAACCACCGCCTCCCATGTGATGAAAATTATGCTCAACTACTGCAGTCGTTTACTACACATTCACGACCATTATATCACATTGGGAACGTTTAAAGGATGTCTACTGTCCCCTCTCCACTAAGTTTACTTTCACTTTATTTACTTAATTTACTTTCTAAAAGAAAATTTTATACGTGTAAGAATTTGTATGATTTTAATTTCTTTTTTTCAGTTAATAAAAAAGGAATTCAAATTCTTATTTTTTAAACGAAATTAATTTTTTGTTTTTCTTTTTTCTGCCAGTTCAAATAAAAAGTGATAGTTTCTTATTCTTCTTACTCATAGGTTGATATTAACTCAAACTGGTATGAACAAAGAAATAAAAATAAAAATATTGTGTTAAATGATTTATTTTGTAAAAAAAGCATTTTGTATTAAAAAGTTAGTAATAATGGTCAATATTTTTCAGATAAATAAATTTTAAATAAAATAATATCATGCTATAACAACAATAATTATGAATAGGATTTTTTTTGTAATTTTCTTAAAAAAACTCAATTTACTTGATTCTGCAATAATTTCATTGTTTATTTTCAGTTCAGCACTTTTGCATGTAGAGGGAATTTAACATTTTACTTATTCCAAATATTAATTTTCTTGTTAGTTAGAAAATTACATATAAAACAAAAATAAAAACAAATTTTTTGATCAGTATCCAGAAGCTTTTTAGTTTTTTTTTTCCAGTTATTACTTAAGAGATTTTTGGATGTAAGTGCATGACAAGTTAATTGTCACATGTTTTCTTACACGGAAACATGACCTCCATCCACCCACCCAGTAAAAAATGTTTGGATAGTGGAGAAGGTCATTGTCTATTGAAACAATCTGCATCTGGCTATAAAATAACACTAAATTAGATTATTTTTCTAACATAAAATTTAAATGAAAGTCACAAACTGTATTAGTGAACCAATTGTATTTAGATTTTCCAAGACACTTGAACCTACCAAGACCAGTGAATACAAAAACTTGCCAAAAGTCATTACACCTTCAAAGTGAGTTTTGTACAATCGAATTCATTCTATTTTTTCTGTTTTTTTAATTTTTTTGTTGGGGTGAGATTTTGTTGTTTCTACAATGTTTTCACTGACCCATTCTATGTCTTTCAGGTGCGCTACCCATATAGAAAGAGATGGCTTTGTAGGGATTAAACTATCTTGTCTCAAAGCATACATTAGGTGATGTTCTATTCAGTAGGCATACAGAAGGTGATTATTTCCCTTTGGTGGAGATAAGTCACATGGGTCACATGACAGCTGCTTAGTGATGTCACTCTATACAATGACGAAAGTGGCAGTTAATTTCAGCTTGCTTACAGCAGCCAAACTGAGAGGTTGCTTTCTTTAACTCAGGTCCTCCATGGCCCAGGCAGAGGCTAAATATGCCTCCCCAGCAGCTTACAAGCCCATAGTGTGATTTCTCTTTAGGAATACATCTTTTCCAGATATAGAAAGAAACTCCAGCTCACAGTCCTCAGTTTGGGAAAACCAAATACTCGCTGTTTCCCCTTTGTGGAATATATCCTCGCCTGGGACATAGTAAATGAATCCAGCCTGTTTGAATTTAGTCCTAAACATGGCTTCTCCAGACACAGGAGTATCTCCATATTATATGTAAGGCCTTTTTGTTTAACTCCTTATACTCTGTTTGCTGTGTAGTTATATATGACATTCACTGGATAGGACACTATAATATATGTATATATAGTTTTGTGTATATTTTAGTAGTATAAAAGTCTCTCTGAGAATAAAGCATGTTTGTCATTCCTTTTCCTTTCAGCTATTCTGCTCCATGTGTGAACTATGGTACTATTATATCATGGACAAATTAATGCCCATAATGGGGGAAATACAAATAGAGGATAAATCTTTCTTTTCTAGCTCTCTCCAGTTATAATTCTATAAGAAAGGCACATAAAAAAATGTTGCTCTATTTCTGAGCTGAGATGGAGTAGTGACAACATGAAATTTGTCTTTGTTGTGGGGAGATTTCTTCTCTTCAGCAAACAAACTAGCTAATTTTAAACAAACCTCATGGATATTCGCACATTTGTAAGAAATTCTGGCATCCAGGTTTTTTTTATATTAAAAAAACCATCTAACTAGATTCCAAACAATAAAAAAATGAAAATAAAGAAAACATGGGTATGCTTGTTAAATAAATCAGTTGTATTTACAAACATACGAACATGAATTCAAAAAGTCAAAAAAGATTAAAAAATAGTCTTTAGTTGAGTTGAGAAAGTCTTTGGGTAGTTGATTTACAGCAAAATTTGGGATTTAGAAAAGACTTTCAAATAGTTGGTCCACAGAAAAAAAGCTCTGGTTGTGAAAAGACTTTTATTGTTAGCAAAGATAGCCTAATTTCCTTTGTTGTTGTTGATGACTCTTTTGAAGTTGCTGACTGGCCAGCCATGCTGTTGTTGTTGTAGCTGATTTGTTTGAAGTCACCGACACACATTTCTTTTCTATGTACTGGGTGTAGGCAGTCACATTTTTCTCTCTTGAAAGTCAGAGTCTGTGGACTCCTATAAGAAATTCTTCCCAAAAGCAGGCTTGAGAAAAATAGGGTTTTAACCCTCTTTGACTGATCAAATATTTCACATGGTAATGTCAATTTCCAAACAATAAACAGTGTGTGTTGCATTGTGGAATTTTTTTTTAGAATATTTGCAATATTGTCTGTTATTGGACAGACAATAAAGTTTGTGCATACTTCAATATGGCATGTATGTGGGTATGTAATTGTGTTTGAAATATGGTCTATTTCCTATACACTCACTACTGCTAAGTATATAAATGTTTCCATTCCTCTTTTGAACTATCTATATACATATAAATATAATTTTCTCTTTCTCTTTTTTTGCGAACTAGTTTTCTCTTTATATATATATATATATATATATATATATATATATATATATATATGTATATATGTATATATGATAACTCTAACATTTTAGGCATTTAAAACAACATACCTGGCCGCATACACAATTCCATAAAATCCTTGTAGAAAACACAACTATACTTAAACATGAAAACAATAAACAAAAGCTAAAAATTCTTGAAGCTATATACATAAAACAGTTGAAACGCTATTTCAGTTAACATAACAATATGAAAATAGCGTTTCTCTACATTCCAGTTGCTAGGAACATTCTGTTTTTTGTTTTTATTAGTTACCTTGTTCAATTAAATTCATTTCGTATTTTGCTTTGATAAAGTCCACATTGGATGAAACACGTCAGCAATTACTAGTTTTCCTATTGTCATTTTTATTCATAAATATATATATGTATAAAAATCCTCCATATGTTGAATTAATTTCTTTTGAAAATTTTGAATTCATTAAAGTGTACATTTAAAAGATTTGCTTTCATAAAAGTGGATTGGATATATGTATTTCTTTACCTCCTTTTAAAGGTTTTCATTACCTGAAAAATAATTTAATTTTTCATTTTGATTAACATTGAACCAATTTTGAATATTGTGTGTAGTTTTGGAAATGGTATCTCTGACAGGCCTTTTTTGGTTTTTAATTTTCAGTCTGTTACAGACTAAAAACTTACATTAGTAATATTTTTCATTTATCAGAAGTCTGATGCTAAGGTATTTCTCCTCTGCATGCCCTTTGACAATTAAATCTAGAAGGTAAATTTTTTAGAATGTATTTTTCAAACTGAAATTTATGAAAAACAATTTTTTGAGACTAAGTCTTTTGACAACTCAAAGAATGATAAAACTATGTTTTCATTACATTTGCAGAATGTTTTGAGAATGGTATGCCGATTTTTTAGCGATTGTGTGGGGGTACCTAATTGTGTATTTGGGAAGCAATCCCTCTTTTATACAAGTTTCATGAAAAATGACAGACAAGGAACTGCAGCTAAGTTTTTTATTTAATTTTTCTTGTGTTCTTATAATTTTTTCTTTTCTGGATATAAATTATGTAGAAATTGTCCGAATGTTTTGTATGTCCAAGTGCTTTCAGCTATACTTTTTTTTTTAACCATAATCAAGGATAATTTTATTTTTACTTTTAACTGAATGTATGGATTGTTTTATGTATGTATCCAGAATTATAGGAATGTTTTATTTTCAAAACACGGTCAGCACATTGTGGGCATGTTGATATTACTGAATATTGGCTTCTTTCTTTTTTCTTAAAATGCTTCCATTATTTTAGCCATTTTTTACATGTGGATGAGGCTATTATTATTATATTTGTATTATCAACAGTATATATATATATATATATATATATATATATATATATATATATATATATATATATATATATATATATATATATATATATATATATATGTGAAAATATATAGAAAATAGGAAAGAACTCATTAGGTAAATAATCCAAAGTTCTTTAGTATTTTTATTATTATTTTAAAAATAGTGCTCGATACAAAAGTAGAGCATAAATATAATTATTTATTTAAAAATATGATTCCAACACGCTACATAAGAGTTCTCATGTTTCAAAACAAGAGCTGAAAACTTCAATATAAATATTTGAATTAAATTGAATTAAAGTACTAAGCTCTGTTCCATCTTCAAGCGAAATTTTTTTGGAATAACTTATTTCTGAAATTTACGCATTTTATAAGCATATTCATTATTGAAATCAAAATTTCTATGGTAATGGCTAGAGCAATTGTTTACGTCCCTTATTTCAATAATGAATATGCTTATAAAACGCGTAAATTTCAGACCAACCCAATCCCATTTATGCAGGTTCTACAAGGAATTTCTACAACAAATCATCTTTTAAGAATAGACGTGTCATCACCTATATATTTAACCTTTAACATACTGCAGGTGATTTTGCTTGCAAAGCAAATATTTTATCCTACCACTGTAAGTGACTGAAATGAATGAATAATAGTGTTTTAATTTTGAAGTTGTGTTGTCATATCCTACTATGGCAACAGAATATGGCCATGACTGAAATTAAGTAGTGCAGTAGGGGAGACTTGAAAAACAATGCAGTGGAAAGGAAAGTAGTGAATAATGTAGAGTGTTAAAGGTTAAGTATACAAGCATATTCTTTATATATAAACACCAAAACAAAATTCTTAACTTATCATTTTAGTTTATCCTAAAGGGATCATGAAAAATTAGTTGCTTCTGTGTGGCTTGGATGTCCCACGTTAAACTCGGCCTTGTGCTGCATCTACCCTCATGGGTGGTGGTGGGGGGTTTGCTAGTAAATACCATCTAGCTGGGATCTGTTGAGTATGACTTAGACTTACACAAGAACTAGTGACTTTCCAATAGTAGCACTAACTACTGGATTGACTTGTGATGACCTTGTGCATAACTGTTACCTTTATTCTTATTGTACTGGTTTTTACAATAAACCTTTACTTATTTTATCTACCTTGTTTTTTTAAGTTTATATTCCTATTAGCACAGAATATAACAAAAATAATTCTTTTCCAACAAGGACTCAGAGATGCTTTTGAACTCTATCAAGACAGAAAAATAAGGACTGGGCAGCTCCCACCCAAATATGGCAATAGTACTCCATTTTTGGCTTGATGTGGCTATTATAAAGGTAGAGAATAGCATGAAGAAAGTCAGGTATTTACTAGAGCGCTACAAGGAGCTGATCACTTTACCTGTATCTTTAGCAATGGATTATATACAAGAGTTCCACTTGAGGTTAGGTGTGAGTTTGAGGCCTAATATCCTCTCTTGAATAGTGGGCAGGAATTGATGAGCTGAGTTCATTGCATTCACTTTCACAACTCCAGTGAAAGGTATGAATCTTTTTTTTTTTCCTCCCTACTAGTTATGGTTGACTGGGTACTCTTGCCTTGAGGTGGCAATCAGAACAGGAAAAAGAAAAAACATTGTATTCAAATCCAACTGGAAGAAAGATGGACTCTGTTAGGCTATCTTAAACTAGATACACCATTAATGTGATGACTGCAGTACAAGTAGTGCCCCTGTCACTACATGTACCACTACAGGATTCATGACCTGAGTTATTAACCATGAAATTATTTTAATGACATAATGTCCTACTTTTTGTCCTTCAATAACTGCTGTGTCTAATACCTGCTTTCTAATGTTGCTATTTAGTCTCTTGCAAATCTCCATTGTTCTATTGATGGTTGAAAGACAACAGTGGAAAAAAGACAAAAATGCCATTGGCACTGAAGATTTTAAATTTATGTCAGATTTATTTCAATATTCCTGAAACAAAATGCACTTTTTACAAAAATATAGTGGCCTATTTATACACAAGACTTATGATTGAAAAGCTTAATAAAAAAAAAGTTCTGTTTTTGAAGGAGATCAAAGTGTAGATCAGGAAACTTGTAAATTTTAAGATGAATGTCTCACTGATCAACAAAGCAATTTGATTGGAACAGTATTGAACATTTGAATAAAAGTTGCAGGTAAGAGATACTCTTTCAGACATTCACTGTCAAACAGCATTAATTAATGTTTTTACTGTTAAGAAATAAATAATATTAGCTTACCGTACATAACATCCACTTTTTAAAAATTTTCATTGCTTTTTCCATTGCCCACTACTGAGATGAATATACCTGCTTTCACAAAAAACTCTATTACTATACTTATCTTCACTAGTGTTTTGACTGCCCTGTTCAGATGTATTAAATTTCTTTTTTTATGTGCTGTGTCTCTTCTGGGCGTTTATACTCATGGCTCTCCACAACTTTCTATTCTTTGTAGCTTTAAGCAATGTTTATTCCCTTACTATTCCTCACAGTATCAATTTGGCGATCCATTTGCACAAGCTCCTGGATTAAGGCCGTATTACTTTGAAACACCAATTCTCATCCTATCCATGAAATTAAGCAGCATCAAGCTTAGTCAGTACCTAGGTGGGTAGCCGTTTGAGAATATCAGGTGCTGTAAGCTTGGATTTGCAGGTAGTATGAAAATGGCTTGGAATAAGAAATCAGAGTGCCAAGTTCTATTTGGGTTTCTTGTATCCCCTTTTGCACAAATACCCTTGGGAAAGGTAGGAATTCACCTCTTCTCCCCTCAGCTATGGGTTAAATCATAGAACCTGTATCAGTAAATCATTATTATCTCTAAAATGTTCTTACAATCCAAACTTATTTGCTGGCTTTAAATAACCTGCAAACGGTTGATAAGCTGTAAAAAAAAACAAATCTTTCAATCAATACACAAGCTCCTTTGTTAGGTCACTTGCTGTTTCTCTCTGCTACTTTTGCCTTCTTGTTTTGTGAGTGTCAACTTCTCCAAGCCATCTTTCCTCATTATGTGTCCCCAAAATTTCAACTGTTTCTTTCTGATTCTAAGTATAAGTGTAGTAAATGATATATGTAGGTATGAATCTTTCTCTTCTCCTTCCCACCTAGTTATGGCTGACTGGGTACTCTTGCCTTGAGGTGGTAATCAGAACAGGAAAAAGATAAAAACTTTGAATTCAGAGCCAATCTGAAGAAAGATGGGCTCTGCTATGCTATCTTACCCTAGATACGCCACTAATGTTATAACTGCAGTACATGTGAGTGTCAAATTTCCCAAGCCATCTTTCCTCATTATGTGTCCCCAAAATGTTGACTGACTCTTTCTGATTCTAAGTATAAGTGTAGTAAATGATACATGTAGGTGTCCTGATGCTTTATGTTCATGTAGTGAAGAAGTAGAAGCTCCCTTTACTGAACAAAATGCCCACATGGAACATGTAGCATCGAACATCTCATGCATAGTATCGAAAATATCACATGTAGTAATGAACATGCCACATGTAGTAGTGAATGTGTCATATAAAGTATCTGCTGAACAAGCAAATCCAGACTCTCTAGCTTGCTTTCATAGAGAGCCTGGTAGCACATGTAAATTTTGTTTGGCTCTTGCTTTTTTAAGAGGTGTGCGTATTTTTTGCAAGCAACATGGTAGCTTCAGTTCAAGAATTGTCTGGTGCATGTGAACTTTGGACTTGCAGACTTTAATTATCTTTCTGTCAGATTTTACTCTTTACTACTATAAGTATTCATTTCTGAAGACTATCTGATAGTAAATGATATCTGTAGGATTTGTATTATATCTGAAAATTCTTCCTGCCTGTTACTTTTGGTAGAGTTTACATTTTTTTTTTTTAAACAGATAAAAAAAAGAAAAGATTGAAAGTTGTACAAACATTTTGGACTATCTGACAGTAATTTTAAGGAGATTCTTCTCAATGCTGCTTAAAGATTATCAGATGTAACATGTGTCTGAAGAAATTCAGAGAAAATACTGAAGCAGACTGTTCTCATCTTTGGTGTTTTGTCATCTTCCTCAGGATATTAGACTTTATAATTTTCATCTTTTCTCATTGTGTTACGACACTGTTAATCCATATCCTCCTAGTGTCAGTTTAAAATCACACCTTTTTTTTCCCCATATCTATTGTCTATTTTGCTTGAAGTTCATATTTCCTTCATTTCAGATGAAAACCTGAAAATTTTCCAACACATTTCAGTGAAATTTTCACTTTTAAAAATGATGAGTTTAGAATTTAGATATATGAAATAATTTTTTAAAAAAAGCCATCAGTTTAAACGGATACCAGGACGATATTTATTGGTTAAGTTGATATCCTCTTGCACTGCTTGAACTCATGATGCTAAGTGTAATAGTACTAGGCTATCTCATATATTTTCTTAATTTGGAATGTTCAATATTTAGAAAATATTAATTTCTGTTTCTTTTTGTATTTGTCTGTTGATCTGATGTTGGATTAATATACAATAAAGTCTACTTTAGACAAGGTTAAAATTTGACATTCTTATTTCACTAAGAAATGAAAGCAATGCTTTTATTCACTAGGTTATGTATTATGAGCTATGAAGATGAAATGATTTTGGAAACCTTAACCTTAAACTTAGTGTATTTTATTTTATGAAGATATGTATCAAAATACTTCATAAAATAATAATTTAGACATAGCTTTCAAATTCTTTACTCAAATTGAATTTTAATAATTTTTAGCACTTTTAATGCATACATTAAGAACAGAAAATAATGCACTGGAGAAATTATACCAAATAAAACTCATAAAAGTATTAGTTTGCTAAATTACAGACATGTAGGTTGTGTTTTACATGAATAAAATTAAAATTACAAACACAAAATGTGGCTGCCATTGGCAAAAATTGATAAATTATGCTAATGCTTTCTCCTGAGCTTGTCCAGAAATAATTTTAGCCTGGCCACATTTTTAATTTTGTAGGAGTAAGACACCCTCCTCTAATGAAGGATCTTAGTAAATTTAACTATTTCATCATTGATGAGTTGTGGCATATTAAATTTCCTCTCAACAAGAATTTTATTCCACAAGATAGCATTTTTCCATGAACAATTTCAACAATTATCGACAGTTTTTAAAATAAAAAATTTGCTTCCATTGGAATTTAAAACCTTTCAAACTCATTTCATAGACTTTTTGATGCATTGAATGTTTAACAAGTATTGAGTATTGGAATATTTCTGCTAGGTATGTACATTTGCATTTTCTTCTATCAACTGTGAGTTTCGTTCTTAAAGATGAAGAGCTCAGTTATGGCACTACCAAATATTTTTGATTTAATTTGCGATCTTTCATTTTTATTAAATACTTTTGTTAATACTGCGTTTCATGTTTTTGTGTTCAGTTTCACATAATTCTGATTCAATCAAGCGTCAATTCACAATGGAAGGGAGATAACTTCCATCGTCTTTTATTTAACGATATTGGTAAAAAAAATTAGGTCAGAACTCTCATCTAGCAATGAAACAGTGTTACACCAAATTCATCTTAAACAACACAATTTAGTATCTCTACATTGTGATCATGATAACAAAACGTATATATATTTCGTAGTTAGATATCCTTCTATTTCACTCATATAATACAAATCAGAGATTTTTATTATAATAAAAAAGAAAAAAATGATTCCTAATTTTTTATGTGGTATTTATTAGATGAAGAAAATTTTATTGTTCTTGTTTTTGAAAATAGTAAAGATATTTTCTTTCTGAATTTCTAGGATGAGGACTTATTATTTACACACGGACTACTGTCATCATCTTTGTTGTTGTTATCTCAATGTTTTGGCCATTGTGTCATCCATCCTTCATCAGGTGTCTATTGATTCAAGTAACCTACAAGGAATTTCAAACTGAACCCTTTATTTAATCCATTAAAATTGCTTTTGTTCTGCTGACCATGTCTATTTTTTATCTAGTAGTGCTCAGTTATTGCTCACCCCATTTCCACTGAGTCCAAATACACTCTGCCTGGTGCAGGGATTGAACTCACAATTACTATGCTACCAAATTCATGAACCAATAATTTAATTCATTAGACTTTAATCTGTGGGCTATAGTAATTGTGAATTCAATCCCTGATTGAATATGTATTTGGACTAAGTGGAAATGAGTTAGCAGTAACTTAACCGTATTAAATAAGAACTAGATGAGTTATCACTAGACATGGTCAGTGGAAATAGAACCATCTACCTCGAAGATTAAATAAATGATTCAGTTTAAAATTCCTTGTAGGTTCAACCTACTCCTGATGAAGGCCAGAGGGTACAGCACCTGAAACATTGTACTAACAAAAACAAAGATGAGGACAATGGTCCAAATGTAAATAGTGAAGATATTGTTTATATAAAAAAACTCTGTTATATTTGTAATGAAATAGGTATTCTCAAAAGCTTAACATTAGGCAAATAGTTATGATAAAATTTCACTATTGAAACAATCTACCTTAGATTTGGACATTACAATTCTGGGAGTGTACTTCCATTATAAATCCAGTAGTGTAATTACCTTAACATTAACTCTGAAGTATAAAGTTCAAGTTGGCTTTTTAAATGATGAAATTTTTATATATTTACAAATTAGTGCTTCCAGTTTGTATATTTAAAATACAAAATAAAGACATATTTATGATATAAAAATTTAACATCTTAAAGATAAAATACCAAAATAAATGAGCTGCTCTTCCGAAATTCTCCCTATACAGTATACACAGGTATTCTTAGACAAAACTGGTTAAGAATTAAGGGGAGATAACTTATAATGGTATTAAATTTTGATTTTTTTTAATTAAGATTTTACAAAATCTACGAAGCAAACAAGAAAAAAATGAAGGAGAACAAAGAGACAGAGATAGGTAAAATAAACGAATAGAAAAAGAAAGAAAAGATTAATAAGTAGACATCAAATTCAAAGAGAATGAAATTGACTGAAGATATTTTTTTTAACATATTCACAAAGAATATTTTTTTACATGAAAAAATAAATTAGGACAAATAAACTATATATGTTAATTTTTTTTGTATTTTTGCTAGTATATTTTTAATTGTTGTCATGTTGTATTATTTTTTTAGGTCAAAATATATTTCAACATAAAACAATTACTTTGATATTGAGTGATTTATCGTTTGTTCGTTGGCTGATTTAGCTTGAGTAATCTCCCTTATCAACGGATTAAAAATAAAAGGCAAAATAATTTCTTTTTTTATAGAAAAAATTCCAGAAATGATTAAAGTCTTTTTAAATATTTTCTCTTTTTTTTAAAAAAAAAAAAAAACTCTCCTAAAATATTTGTAAATAGACAGATACTGAAAGAACGAGAGAGAAAATATGAATGAATGAATGCAAATTCAAAATAAAAAGAAAGATAGATATATTCCCTGTTCATGTTTTCAGTCTCTCCTTTAGAGAGAAGAAAGAGAATAATAGAGGAAGGGAAAATAACAACAAAAACCAAAATAAAAAATAAACAAGTATCATGTTTTTTTTGTATGTATATTTGAAAAAAAAAAACTGTCTTTCTTTGTCTTTGGATTTCAAAGTTCACACACTTTAAAAGATCACCAATATTATCATTGACTGTCTCAACATATATATATATATATATATAATATATATATATATATATATATATAAAATGTCCTTTCAAAATATTGTTTCAAATCACAGACAAGTCACTTCAAAAGAAGTGTCGTATTTTTCTTTCAGTATTTCCTTTCAAAATTGTCCAATCAACATAAGAAAATAATCAACTTTGTTTTAATATCTTTTTTTTCAAAGATGTGTTATTTCCATTTTTTCTCTTTATACATTTTTTTTTTTTTTTTTTTTCAGGGGAAATATATTCGTGAATAAAAAAAAAATGTCGTCATAAAGGAGACTCACAAAAAAAAAACAGAAAAAGAAAACAAAACAAACTGAAGCTAACAAAGATTATTAACAGAATAGACACAATACACCATGTCATCGACAAAATACTCTTTTGTTGACATGTGAGATTGACAGTATTTTTAATTTTTTTTTTTTTTGTCTTTACCCCCACCCAACCCTGACCAAAAATTGTCTGTTTTAATTTTTCATGTTTTTTATTCGAATTAGTCATTTTATTAACTTTTGTGCGAGACTTGACCTCTCACTTGGAGAATTCAAAAAAACAAATATTAAAAAAAAAATAAAGTTGTTCTTGCTTTGTTTCTTTTGTATATTCTTTTTTTTCTTTCTTGTAATCCCCCCTCCCTGCACACACATTTGGGATTTTTAAAGATTTGGATAACAATGTGATGAGGACACAACATTACTGGAGTTATCATTTCTGTCTTCCATCTTCAAATGTGATGATGGAGTGTTCATATTCATGTTAGGATTATTGTTATTAGTGTTGTTGCTGGTGGTGTTGTTTGTCTGATGTGGATGAAGATGATGTTGATGTGAATGAAGAGGAGGAGGTGCTGGATGGTGAAGGTTAGCGTTAGGGCTGAGACTTATGTTGTTGTTTGTATGGATTGGGGAAGAAGTATTGGTGATGCCTGAGCTGCCTTGCAGACTGCAATTAACAATTAAATGGTGTTCTGGACCACTGGCCCCACCACTGAGCAACACTGGTGGAATATGAGTGTTAGGCTGGATGTTATTATGAGAGATAATGTTGTTCATGACTGGAGTGGTGCTAGTTGGAGCCATGGTCGAAATAGGACCAGAAATGTTATTTGGAGGTGTAACTACTCTAGAATTGGGAGGCAGGGAACCACAACTACTGTTACTGCTGCTTCCAGAAGAGCAGTTCATACTACTGCTATTACCAATGGAACTTGTACTGTTACTACTGCTGAGACTTCCACTGCTAATGTTCATCAAACTGTGGTTTCCACTGCTACTGCGGCTGCTGCTAATACTTTCACGGCTTGTGCTGCTACTACTACTGCAGCTACTGCTGCCTGAAATGTTTGTCATGGGATTCATGCCTGGGTTGCTGCACATGTTACTGGAAAAGGCTGTTGACGGATTCACTGAGCTGACAAAGGCCTCTGCATTTTGAATTACAAGACCTGGAGCTGAGAAATTAACTAGAATGCTAATTGGATGGAACACAAGCGGTTGTTGCAGGCGATCAAGCTGTGGTAGGGCGTTCTGGAAACATGATGGCTGGATTGTAAGAGGCAGGTAGTGTGTCCCTTGAGGGTGAAGGACAAAAGCTGGTAGTGGAACAGCAGTGGTGACAAGATCATTCTCAGCAGTGCGACACTGAATCGATGACATGTTACCACCGTTTCCATTCGAGCTGTGTTCTGACGTTGGGTACACTGTTGAGTCTGAACTAGAACTCGGAGATTTTGATCGCACTATCTTCCGTTTTAACTTGCCAGATAGTTTTTCATGCTTTTCATAGCTGTGTCCATGTTTTTCCAGACCATGTTTTTCATGACCGTGGATATGCTTTTCATAAACATTACTGTCATGTTCAAGAATCCGTTCATGATGAGCCGACACTGATGGATCGACACTGAATTTCTCTTCTTGTGAAAAACGCTTGGTGATATCATGCTTGAATTTATAGTTTGTGAATTTGCTGTCTTTACTATTGCTACTTGATGAGCCTTCTGAACTGCTGTGGCTCCGGTAGTGTGATTCAGCCTCTGTACTTGCCAAGTGTGATCCCCCGTCTTCATGTGACGGGATACTTGACACATATGACTCACTGCTTGAATATGCACTCAAGGAATCAACACAGCTTCCATTGCCACTATCAACTTGCTCAAAACCTGAGTTGCCGTGAGAAAGTAAGTTACGTAGCTGTTTGCTGGTAGCCGAATTGATGGATTCATGTGAAGGTGCTAAAATAGCTGGAACGGACTGTGGTACCATCTCGGCTTTGAGATTTTGTGGCTTGCTGCTCTCACATTCGGAACCAATTGTAGAATTTATGTTTCCTTTATCATCAGTGTTGGTTTCTTCTTTTCTGTATTCACCACAGTTCCCATTGCCTGTAAATAACAAAACCAAAAGAAGAAAATTAAAGATCATAAATTCATCCAAAATTGGTGCACAAGAAAAATTTCTTCAATGCAGTACAATTTATTTTATTTTGTCAAATTTCAATGTTTAAAAATATAAGCAGTTTTTCTGTCTGAATTTCTGGGATGAGGCATTTTAATTATTTACAATTTAGTATTTAAACATTATTTTTAGTGGTTACTTATATTAGAGTAGAAGCTCCGTTTATTTATTAAACAGTATATTTATTTATTTTCATCAATCAGTCTGAATATACGAGAAACCTTAATAAAAAAATATGGGCTCTCTGGTAGGATTTGAACCTGTGTCCCCCTTGGCAGGGAAAACCATCATGAAATCCGACATGCATTAGACTATCTTGGCCATGAAATGCGTTGATGATCAAGCAAAGTTGAATAGTGCCTTATAAATGCAAATCTTTCTCATACTCTTTGAACATTCATATCTACTCAATTTAGTATCCTAATGTAAACAAAGCAATTTTTAAAGAAGTGACACATTTTTATTTATTTCTAATTCTGGGCCATTATCCATTACACCACTTGTTCATCCAAGCTTACAGCATGTGGTATCCCCAAGTGATCACCCATCTAAGTACTGACCAGGCTCAACATTGTATTTCAATGTGATATGGGCATAAACCTCCCAGAAGACAATTTTGAACCTAGAACTTGCAACCTTAAGTTTAATGTTCTTGCTGCTAACACTGCTATTGTTGCTGTTATCTTTTTTTTACTGTAGCTGCACAAGCTTTACTGTCATTTCTCATTCTTTCTTCATTAATGGCTCCCATGAAGTATTTATTTCTATGCTTGAAGGACTGAGAAGAATATCAGCATCTAGAATTGGCAATAAAATTTCTGCTACCTTTTACAGATTTTCTCTTTATGAGTTTGGATTCTCATACAGAAATTGCTCTGGACAATAAAACTCTATAATTCTCAACCTTTCCTCTATACAGTCAAGGACATTAAGTTTTCAAGAGATAGACAGTGTGAAATTTTATATTCATCTATTTTTTGCTTATTATGTTTTTATTTCAAAAGACAAATGGTTTCTGTAAACACATTAATAAAAAAAGAAGTAAAAATTTGAGAAATATTGCTATGTAACATATATATAAAAAATGAGATATTAATCTACTGATGTTTATATATATATATATATATATATATATATATATGTATGTATGTATTTCTCTGAAAATAATCCTTTCTACTTTATGACGTTGGCATAGGCGGATGTTGGTGGTGTGGTTGTAGAGTCTGGCCCAGTTCATGAATAATCTATAATTTCTTTTACCTTCTTACAGATCTCAGTTGAGTGGTAATCTGGCAAAAAGGTTTCTGGTATGAAAGTGCATACAAATAAATATGTATTGCTGAATCCATATAGAAAAAAAAATGTACCCATTGTTTACTTAAGAAGGCTTAAATTATCTTTTTCTTTTAATAGTAATGTTCAAAGTGGTCACACAATTTAGAGGGAATACTGCCTAACCCCTTAAAACAAAGAAAAGGACAACAACCAAAGTATTCGTTGCTGATATCTGATGGATTTGAAAATGCAAATATCTGAGAATAAAAATAAATATTGATAATTGTTGTAACCTAGGGAAGATTACTGAATAGAATAATTAAACGAAAGTTGGTAATGAACGATAATACTTAGGACATGAACAACAGATATAAGATTCACCAGCAGCACATAGAAGAAGTAGTCAACTGCTAGAAGTGAGTCAAGTGAATTCCACAATGAATCTCCAACTGCAGGATATCTACCAAGCGCTCCATGTGATCAAATGTGGCACAAGGCTGAATTTAATGTAGCTTGGCCAAAAATTCCCCATAGACCCCGTATAAAACAGGGTTGGGTAGCTGTTTCCTGAGACAAGACTCAGCCCTTTAACATAGACTTGTCAGGGATCCTCTCTACCCGGAGACAGAGAGCCTGACCAGTCACAGCTGGAGACAAATCTCCAACTGCATACCAACATACAGTATTTACTACTGTATTTATGTGAATGGGGATATACCTATTATCATCTGTAGGTATGCTACAACAATAATTTGAGTAGAATTTCTAATATCCCAGCTAGTAGACCTAGCTGTTTTTATGTATCAAGAATTATTTACCTGAGATAAACTTCTGGCTGGCTGCTTCCAGATGGCTGATGACTCTCATGCAGAACTGGTCTTTACTGTCAAGGCCCTCACACTCAACAAAATACCTGATTGTCTCTGCTTCACACTCTTTGAACCCAAGGTAGAATTTTTCGGCACAGCACTGACCTTGGCTCACTAAAATAAGGAAATAAACAAAAGAGAGATTCATAGAGATTAAGAATGAATTTAATACAGTGAAATTCTAATTGTAACACAGAAAGTCTCCATTATACTTAAAAGGAAGGGACAGGGTGTTTATGAATACTGTCATGGCTAATATTTAATAATAAACTAAATAGCAAACAAATAGTAAATAAAATTTCAGAGTTTAGGTGGAGACGTTAAAAGTATAGAGTTGAAGAAACCAGAATCCCAATCCTAAACAGGAAACAAGGAATAAACCTCTACTCCTGTCCAAAAGACTGGGGAGGAGTGTGAACTAGATGATAGGTGAACGTATATATTCTTAAAGGAGGTTTGGATGCCACTACTCTAAAACTGACAGGACATTGATGAGTGAATGGCAGAACAAGAACAATGAAAGGCATGTGCATATGAGGAAAGAATGCTTGGAGAATCTAACACCTACAGAACATATTTTTCACATGTGTGCCATTAAATATATTTTTTTTGATTATTAATATGTAATAATTTGGGGGGATTAGTTTTATTACTTAATAACAATAGAAGAACGATCTCCCACTTTATATCTAGTAGAATCAAATATCAATTCTACTTTACTTATGCCATCTTAAAAATGTATATATTGTTACTGTATTCTATTCTTATAAATCTTTTCTTGTAAATCATTTTATCTCCAGGCTTTGTCAGCATCTTAGAACAGTCTCTCATTGTTAAAACAAAGACGTAGCCGATGCAAGGGGGATAACTCTAGTCACACAAAAAGTTACAAAGAAAAATATTTAGAAATACATGTAAAATATGAACTGAACACATACTGTACTTACCGATTGATCTATGAACGTTCTGCAGATGTTTGATATGCCTGATTGCCATCTCAATAATCTCTGTTTTCTCAATTCGTCCCTGGCCCTGAAGGAAACAAAGGAAAGTACTGAAGTGGTTGTTCAACAAAAGATTTAAAGAAGGCAGTTTTACAGTCTACATTTCTGAGATGAGGTATTGTAACTATTTACATTATTTACATCATTTGAACTGTTGTTCACATCTTTACTGTCACATTCATGATGTTTCGTCCAGTGTATGCTCCAGCCTTCTTCAGATGATTTACGTTGAAATTTCAAACTGAACCCTTTATTTAGCTCACAGGAGTTAGAACAATCTACCCCTGTGGACTAAATTAAAAAACTTTGGTTTGAAATTCTAACATATATCACCTGAAGAAATCCAGAGTGTACAATGACTGTAACATGGTGAATATGGCAATAAAGATGAGGACAGCAATCCGAATGATGTAAATTAAGTATTTTTACAGGTTATCCCGAGATAACGTGCAGATTGCTAAAAACATGTGGGTAAGCCAGAGTCAAAATCCAACGATGCACAATCACGTGAACGTAAAGCGGAAAAGACACATCAGAGGGTGGCAGTGTGGGGACAATTTTTGGCATATATTAATGAGCAAAAAGGTCAAATAACAGTCAAACAACTGACTTCTTTATGCCTCTTCAGTAGCATGTATCCTTCTTAATGACAATGGATGACTGAATTAGAATATCTTTAATGGCTGGCTGGATTAGAATGCCTTTACTTTTGCTTGATATTATATTTTTAAAATATGTGCTACTCTTTTATAAAAAGAAATATATCTGCAAAAACTGGCTGAGTAAACTGAATTATGGCAATAAGCTCATATGTTTGAATATATTAATTATATATATAAAGGGTGTTCCAATAAATTGGAGCAATTTTAGATGTGAATTAAGTTTAAGCGTCTAATGATTTTTTTCTTTTTCTTTCAGATTTAACAACATATGTCTTTGGCAATTTCAACCATGGAAAGATTAACAATCAAACAACGTGTTAAAGTTATTGAAGCCTATTATGAAAATAGACATTCAAATAGAAATGCAATGAGAAGTTCCAAGGTTGCATCATCTCTTGAAACAGTGAAGTCAATTGGCCACCATGATATATATATATATATATATATGTATGTATATTTACCTAAACATTATATTTAGTAGATACACATGTTTGAGCAGACACTGCACTAAATATAATGTTTATAGTAATGAAAAATAATGTCAGATAAAAAAAATCCAATAAGTGCTTATATAAATATATATATATGTGTGTGTATATATATATATATATATATATATATATATATATATATATTCAAACATATATTGTTAAATATACCAGACAACGAATGTCTACTATGTTCTAAGCTTTCTATGGTGGCCTTAGTTTCAGGAGAAAATAAAGACAAAAACTGTCCAATATTTGGGTATTTTTTTTATTAAGCTATTCCTTGATATAAGCTTTCAGCTCACATGAGCCATCATCAGAGCAGTTATATGGACATTACATATAACCACTCTGATGATAATAGACATTCAATGTCAGTTATATTTAACAATATATGTTTGAATAATGATCTGCTGCTCCAGTACACTAAATATATATGTGTGTGTGTGTATCTGTGTGTGTATATCTATACTTTCTCACACACACACCTATTTATCATACATTTAGATATCATTTTTATAGTATCAAATATATTATCCTTTTCTACATAAGATATTTGTTGCTTTCTCTTTTTAGTCCTTCTGCTGAAGAACATTATCATTGTCCATCATAAAAATATAACAAAATCTTCAGAAAAAAATATCAAACAATGTCTTCAAGAAGAAATAGCAGGAAAAAAAACAAAACAAAAACAAAATGATTTGATAAAGATATACTATAGTACATCAGCATTTTAAGCACTGAATGGCTTTTTTTTTCTTAATTTTTCATGCATGGTGTTTGATTCTGAAGCCACTGACACAACATCATATAAAAGTTTAATGATGACAAAAAACAGCAGCAGCAGCAGCAGCAGCAAAAAAGACATTGAAATGAACAACAAACCTATCAATGGCTGCTTTTTTATTTCTTTATGAGAAAGCTTATAAGAGCCAAAATATTTTTTGATGAGGGATGTCATTACTTAACATGGAGGAAAACTATCAATTAAAATACATTTTTTCAGCTGTAGACATTTTAAAAATCAGGTATCTAATTGAAACATTTTTCAATTAATTTTTGAAATAACAACAAAGTATTTAATCAAAAACATCTTTTCTAATTATAAAAATTATATGATTGCAAAAAAAAAAATAATAATAATTTTATCAATTTCTGGAAAATTTTCATTTTTAAAAACTATTTCTTCAATAAGTTTTGTTTTGTGATTGAAATTATTACAAATATCACTTATCTAAGTAAATAATTTTTTTTACATTATCTATTTTTTTACTGAAGCAAAATTTTATTTTCCATTTATTATTTTGCTGAAGAGTAGACTTAAAGATTAAAAGAACCCAATTGTTTTTTAAATTTAGAAAGAAAATTCCATTGAGGATTGTTTCTTTGCTTATATCCATGATATTTCAATAACATCATTATAATTATCATATTTGATGCCATATAAAGTGCACCTTTTTTTGCAAAAAATATCTTTTAATATTCCCTTGCATCTTATATGCCATACGTAGATTTACTAATTTTACTAATTATTAATTTTTTCTTGATTTACCCTGCTGAAATTGGAGTGTGTCATATACATCTGTGCATTTTATATGCTGTCAAATATGGTACTTTTCCTAACAATCTTTTGTTTAAAAAATGTCATTATAATTATTCTTTCTTCTTTACCATCCTTACCATTATTATTATTATGGTCATAATGATTATAACTTTCCTTCTTTCCTACTCATTACAATAAAATTATTACTGCTTTCATAATAATAGCCAAATATTTTCATTGCAATAAGCAATTATTATGTTTGTAAAAATGAAATTATCATGAAGCTAATTAATTTTTTCCCTCCAATAAAATTACCACACTGGAAGGAAAAACTATAACAACGAAAAAGTTAGAATTTTGAAAAATTGTCATTGTACCTGCTTTTTATGTTATTAAAAATGAATATATAATAAAAGGGCTTTTCAAATATCAGACTTCTCTATTTTTTCAAAAAAATTATTTAAATGTAAAGAAGAAATCATGTTTACAATTTTTAAACATGTAAAGAAGGGTAAAAGTTTTTTGGTAATTGTTCATTGGTGAAAAATGCATTTAGGTTGAGATGGAATACTTATTTTTCAACCAATGTCAATCTATCAAAGTCCTTAATTCAATGGCAAATATTAATACCACAATTTGAAAATTTCAGATAAAAATTTAGTTACATGTGAGACTATAGACTTATTGATCTACTCTTTTATATATATATATATATATATATATATATATATATATATATATATTAATACAAATACATTTGTCAATTAGCTGATTGAAGTTACCTTCAGCATCTTGACTCTAGAGTTTGTAGATGGACCCTCCAACAATCACTCTGTCCATTCATCAGGATATATATATATATATATATATATATATATATTGCACACACACACATATAATTTTACATTTCTCTGTTGCATATTGACCATTTTCATTCCATTAATTTTTTAATTTTTGTAAATATTGATGTATCTATTTATACAATGGCTGTTCGTTTGTTTGTCTGCTAATCCCTGTTGCAGATGCCTGCTCAGAAACATTTGTATTTCTTAGGCACCCACAAAGCTAATCTATGATTTATACAGCAACTACACTGAGTTGACTTAATATATATATATATATATATATATATATATATATAAAGCTATATCCATAGGTAGCTTAGAAAGATATAACTATCAAAATGAGAGGTTTCATCTGTTAGTGCAGGAGATTGGCATATATATATATATATATATATATATATATATATATATATATATATATATATATAAATAAATAAGTAATCTTCTGGAAAAAAAAAATACATCTAAAAGGAAGTATAGAAAATGAGTTTACTCTGTATCACTTAGATAATAATGTGGACCAAAAAGGAAAAAATAAAATATAATGGAAAAAACCCAGAAACCCCACCAGGAATTCAGAATTCAAATGTTTTTTTTATATATATATATATATATATATATATATATATATATATATATATATATATATATATATATATATGAATATATATATATATATATATATATAATATGCATACTCCTTTTCTTATATTATATAAGTACTCTGTTTTAGTTACTTTTGAAAGAGATTTTCAATACACATAAAAATAACTTTTTATTTTATTTATTCACTCATTAAATGCTTAACAAGTTTTCAAAATGGATACCTGTTTATTTTGAATGCTCTTATGATTGATAGTTTGCATATCTTTCTTTCAATCCTTTCCCAGTTTAAAGAAAGATAATCAAACCATTTTCTAACATTCAAACATGAAAGATATAAAAATAACACCATACTGTCAAAATATATATGAGAATTAAAAATGAGAGAAAACACAGTTAGTAGAATAGTATATAATAAAGAAAATTAAGAGAAACAAAAACAGAAATGTCAACAAATACTTGTTGTCACTTTCATAATGCTCATTGTAGTAGAGACTTTGTAATCACAGATACAACTATAGTAACATGGTTGAAACAATACTGGTGTCAGATACCTTCAAATAACGCCTGCACTAATAGTATTTGCTCGGTGATACTTGCTTGAACAGTATCCACTGAATAGTAATCCAAATAGTAATCAGTATAGAGAATAGTGTAGAGAAGAGAATAGCAATCCATATAGTAAAAGAGGATAGACTAGAAATGGTGATCTGTGTTTGAACTCAAGTGTCGGAAGTGACACTTTATTCCTATCTAACACCCTCCCCCTTTGAGATGACTTTCTCTGGAGTCTATATTTCTTCAGCTTCGGTTTAATATTCAAATGTTCTGTTGCTGTTCTTTTTCTTTTACTGTACCTCCTTGGTTCACTAATTTCTGGTAGTGTGGGTATGTCAAACATGTCATACAATATTTCCATTTGTACCTCTTTTTATGGACTAAATCAGTGAATCTCTGTTTTAACTGATTAAGGTATTGCTTATGTTCCCACCTTTGTCCCTGTATCATGTATGCCATTATAAAAAACAGATTGGCAAAATGTCATACAATATTTTTTTGATGTATTTGGGTACTTCAAACATGTAGTACAATATCTACATCACTACCTCTTTTTGTGGACTTACTAAATCAGTGAACTTTTTGACTGATTAAGGTGTCACTTATGTTCCTACCTTTGTCCCTGTACCATGTATGTCATTTTGCCGATCCGTTTTTTTATAATGCCATCTTTCTAGAATTCTTTTCTGCACTGATACATCTTAAAAATACCTTATCTCCATGTTTGAAGTATTTACTTATATTATTATTTCTTAATGTTTTCACCCCATGTTCTGGTAATAATTTATTAAAACAGACTTAATCTTCCTGGCAAACATTAACTCTGCAGGTGACATTCCAGATACGGTGTTTGGGTTTGGTGTTATTCTGTAAACACTCAGAAATTGTTGTAGCATTACTTAATCTGACTCCTCTTTCTCTGACTTTTTAGTGCCCTTTTAAACATATCGATGAACCGTTTTACTTGTCCGTTTGATCTTGGGTGATAAGAAGGAGTTGCAATATGTTCTATTGCTAATGATTTGCAAAAAAACTTAAATTCACTAGATGTGAATTGAGTCCCATTATTTGAAAAAATAGAGTCAGGAACACCGACCATTGCAAAAATCTCGTGTAGGAAATTTATTGTTATCATGGTAGTCGGTCTTCTACATTTCTGGCCATTTAATGTAACTGTCGACTGCCACTAGATAGTATGCTAGGTTTAACAGTCCTGTGAAGTCTATATGTATTCTGGACCATGGCATATCGGTTTTCGGCCAAGGTTGAATTTTGATAGGCGGTGACTTCGCTGCCAGAGCACAACCTGATTTCACTAAATTTTCAATATCTTGATCCATTTTTGGCCAATAAGTATAACACCTCATTAAGGAATTCATTCTAGAAATTCCTGGATGTCCTATGTGAAATTTTTTTAACATACATTTGGTGGTATCACAATTCTTTCAGCATACATCATTACATAATGATCATCATTACATAATGATCATCATTACATAATGAAAATGCATTATTCCAATAATATTTTTTCCTTTAAATCTTCATTGCTTCTTCATTTTCATCATAAAGATGTCTTTTTCTGACTTAGTTCTTAGTTCCTCTAATGTTATGGGCAGTTCTCTTACAGTATTGTATAATACATTATTAATTTTAGTTTCAGCCATTATTGCCGCAATTACTGTGTCTTCAAGTGGTTCACAGAATTTTGGTATTAGTCTAGATAATCCACCTGCATGACTTAATTTTTTGGCTGGTAGAAATTCCATGTTATAATTATAATTCACAAGAAAAGTTCCCCAGCACTGCAGTCTATTCACTGTATATGTGGGAACACCCTTTTTTGAGCAATATATGGTCAATAATGGACGATGGTCTGTCTGTAGTATGAATTCTCTACCATGTATGAATTTGTGAAACTTTTTCATAGCAAATATGATAGCCAATGCTTTTTTTTATCTGGCTGTAGCTTCTTTCAACTGCGATCAATGATCTTGAAGCATGAGATATTGGTTTACTTTTTCCGTCCCCATAATTGCATAGTATCACTGCTCCAATACCCGAATCACTTGCATCTTTAATTTAGGGTCAAAATGAGCTAGTGACAAATCCAAGTTTAAGACTTTCTTGATCTCTTCAAAAGCACTTTGACATTTATCTGTCCAATTCCATTTCCCATCATTTTTCAGCAGGTTATTCAAGGGTGCTCTTAATTTGTGCATGTTTGGTATATATGTATATATATATATATTAGTAATTAGAAAACCCTAAAAATGCTTGTAACTTTGTTACATTTGTTGGAGCAGGCATGTCCTTTATTGCGCTCACCCTTGAAGGATCCAGTCATCTACTGCTTTCATCAATAATTTGTCCTAGATATTTAAGTCTGGACATAAGCAATTCACACTTTCCTTCACTGATCTTAAAACCATATTCTTTAATTCTCTGAAATACTTTTTTTACATCTTCTGTATGTTGCTTTCAGGCTTTACTTTTAATAAATACATCATCTAAATATGCTTAAGCACAATCCAAACTGGCAAGCATGGTAACCATTATCTGAGAAAACTTCTGGAAAACTCTTTTGCAGTTCATTTTTCAATTTTTCAGTTGCCGTATTAGTACTGGGGGTAACAATATTCATCTTGTTGTAAAATGAGTTAATTGGAAGGTCAAAAAGATCAAGCAATGCAATCTATTCTGTTCCACACAAATTAGCAGTATTCTTTAATACAAACACCACAGATTTTCTGTTTTTTCCCACAAAAGAACTGTTACAGCGGAATTCACCTAAAAAGTTCAATCTCTCTCCTGAGACTCCATACACAACTTTATCAGAAGTCAATAAACTGGGTTTACCCATTTTTCTCCATGTCTGTTCATTTATGATAGTGATATCAGATCCTGTATCTAGTTGCAATTTCATTTTTACATCATTAATTTGCACAAAAACAAATTTCCTCTTTTGAGATGTCTTGTTAATTTCCCTTTTAGGCTTCTTATCATTACTCCATGTATTTATCACGTTCACATATGTTTTATTTTTT
Organism: Acanthosepion pharaonis; assembly: GCA_903632075.3. Classification (NCBI taxonomy): domain Eukaryota; kingdom Metazoa; phylum Mollusca; class Cephalopoda; order Sepiida; family Sepiidae; genus Acanthosepion; species Acanthosepion pharaonis. The sequence goes on along the minus strand of CAHIKZ030003842.1, from coordinate 1,886,413 downwards.
CTCCATTTTTTGTATCTGCAACATGTACTTTTGTGTCCTAATCTCCCACATTTGTAGTGTTTTTTGTTCTTGAAAAAACAATCACTTTTAAAATGCTTACCTCCATAATTGTGATAATTATTAGGCATTGAATGGGGGTTATAGTCTTTTTATTACTGTTCTGTTAGGAGTTGAAAAACGTTTGTAGTTTTACTCTTAGATGGCCGGACACTATGTACAAGTGAATTATCTTTTTCCTCAATCCTTGCAGTATTGAGTTTCAAATTCACAATATTTTTCCACTATTTTCTGGAGAGTTAATTTTGGACCCCTTCCTAATTCAACAAGTATCCTGGATCATATCTCTGCATCCTTATTAGAAGTTAAACCCTGTACAAATATCAAGCATTTAAATAAATCAGGAGTTAATTCATTTAGCTTGAACTTTTCACATTCTTGATACATGACTCCTGCATAAATGACAAAATATTCATCATCGGACTTTACTAAGTTAAGACATTGCCATTGTGTATTAAATAAAGAGCTCCTATAACCAAAAATTTTTGATAGTATTAGAACAGTCTTATCAAAATTTATCTCACCTGTTTTTTTTTAACAAAATAAAATTTACATATTTTTCATATTCAGCAGGGGACAGTTTCCTTAATAATAACCAAACTTTCATTTCATTATTCCAATGCAAACAATCCCTTTTGAAGATCCCTTTGTATCTTCTATAATAAGCTGGAAAAGTTATCCTTTCATCTGGATTGTACACAAATTCACTGATTGAATTAGCAACAGCATCTGGAGTGAATGAATCTGAAGTTTTTTCTTCTATCATTTTGGTAATCAACTCAAAAAACTTCTGTTGTAGTTGTAATCATAATTGTGGGTCATGTTGTTGTTGCTGCAGTTGTTGTTCTTGCTGTAGTTTTTGTTGCTGCAACTGTTGTTCTTGTAGCACCAACATTTGAATCATGATAGCTTTTTTCCAAGAAAAAATTGAACATAAATTGAACAAAGCCTTGTGTAAGTTCAAGCAATTCTTGCGAATCCTTGTAAATCCTCATTGCCACTTTTGTGATGTCAATAAACACTCATTGCCACTTTGTAATGTCAATGAATACTTGTTGTCACTTTTGTAATGCTCATTGTAGTAGAGACACAGATACAAATATAGTAAGGCTGTTGAAACAATACTGATGTCAGACACCTTCGAATAACACTTGCACTAATAGTACTTGCTCGATTATACTCACTCGAATATTAGCCACCCAATACTAAGCAGTATAGAGAATAGTGTAGAGAAGAGAATAGCAATCCATATAGTAAAAGAGGATAGAATGAAAATGGTGGTCTATATAGTAATAGAGGATAGACTAGAAATTGTGATCTGTGTTCAAACTCAAGTGTCAGCAGCGACACTTTATTCCTATATAACAAGGAGAAACTGTGAATTTCAAAAGGGGAAAAATTTAATAAGCAAAAGAAATGAAATTATTTGCAATTTACATATTCCTCTTGAAAAATCTGAAAAGAATAATTGATCTTGGTAGCATTCAAAATAAACATGAACTCATTTTTAAAAATCGCTAAGCATGAAACAGGCTGTTAATGTGTAAGTAAATAAAAAAAATGTTATATATATATATATATATATTTCATGAAATACATTTGTTTGCTACTCTAGAACATATTATCAATGCTATATTTTTTTTGTTAATTTATAATTAGATGAAAACTACTTTTTAACTAATGCCCAGGTTGAACTGGAAATTTCTTTATTCTCAGAGTTAGATCATTTTAATGGTATTGACAGGAGTAGAGGGTTATCCCTTGCTTCCTGTTTAGGTTTTCATGCTCTTTCACTCCCAGTAGCCACTTAGTGGCATTATTGCCTTGCTTGGGGTGAATTGATTAAAAAAAATTGCTCTAACAAATATTGTGCTATGATGTGCCATTTTGCTGTGTTACAGTAACAAACACAAAAACATACAACAATTAGACCTTTATAATTAGAAATGTTTCTGAAATATGAGATCTGATAGATAAATCTCAAAGTGGAGAGAGAGAGAGAGAGAGAGAGAGAGAGAGAGAGAGAGAGAGAAAGATGAATAATACAGTAAAAACATTTGAAAGATTATGTGATGTCCCCACCCTAAAAAAATAAAACAGGGGCAGTTTACAACACAGTAAACACAGTCATTGAGGCAGGGAAACACATAAGTGAAGCAGGTCTTACAGTACAAACATTGCAGAATTGTAGGAGGGGCTAAGCTTGGTAAAAAGAATAAAAATAAAAAAAAATAAAAAAAAATAAAAAAAAATAGAAATCTTTATTTGACAAAAAAAAAAAAAAAAATAAAACAAGAAAGATTTAAGATTCCACCAAAGCATAATTAGTTAAAAAAAAATCAAATGATAATACAAAACAATGAAATAGAAATCATCTCATTATACTTTATTCTTTTTTCTTGTCAATGCACCTAATACCAGTTCAGTTGTGTTGTGTCGGAAACCTACCACCCCTCTGGAAGATGAACTTGTCTGCGAACAAAGACTTTAAATAGTGGCATGTCGAGAGACAGATAGACAGAAGTTCTTAGTTGAGCTAGTTATTGACTACTCAGGCGATTTCTGTACCTTTTTACCAACCTATTAAAACCATTTTTATTGTTACGTGTTATTTGGCGTTTGTCTCTACTAACCCCAAATCAACATCATAACAAGTTGTGAGCAGAAAACATAAAACAGTGAGTGCATTTAAACCCAAGAAGAGTGAGAAGTTGTGTGATTTCTGTTTAATATTGTAAAGAAGCCTGCTTCAAAACACTGTTAACATAACATAGTTCCCCTGTGCGTTTTCAATAAATACTTTCATGGTAATTGTTCTGATGAACTTTCCTTTAGTCTTTTTTTTTAATGTTGTTAATTTATTCACAACACCCACTGACAAATTTTACATGTGGGAAATGTGTGGTTTTGGTGTAAGAAATACTGTTGTATGTAAGGGTCAGTAATTGTTGCTAGCTAATTTTAAGATAAGACAGATTGAAAACCAGTCTCCCCTTGTTCCCCCTTTTGGCCTTGTGCTACATTTTTGTATTTGCAAAATAAATATTACTTTCCTCTAGACTTTATGAATTTACAGTTGAAATGGCTAGATATAACAGTAAGTTCCATGCTAATGGTTTTTATCTGTCGCACCTCTTGCTTGTGGAACTCTCTTCTGGCTTCTTGCTTCCCAATTAACTTTGATCTTCAAAAATTTAGAGATTAGGATAGAAAAATTATGTTGCACCATTTAATTTTTTTTTTAATAAGAAAGACCACCATTGTTTCCAGTGCTCCAATAATGAGTGGAATGACAGTCACTTTCTCAGCTAGTAAGGAGAAAATACTTATCTATTCTCTTTCTTTCATATATACTTTTTGAAAATCTACTATCTAACATGCTTTTCTCTTTTTATTATTATATTTCATTGAATACGGTTTAAGAATCAAGATAACTCTATGCAGCTTTATTTTTTTACTAAGGATGCTGTAATAAAAAGAAATAATAAAGAGAAAGAAAACTAAAGTAAAGGTAACTCATATCTTCCTGGCATCAGCTTAAACTGATATTTTTTTTCCATGTATGATGGCCATTTTTCTTAAAGTTCATATTTTCTTGAGTTCAGATGAAAACCTGGAAATTTTCCAACATATTTCAGTGAAATTTTCACTTTCCAAAATATAGTTTTAAATTATATATATATATATATATATATATATATATATATATATGGGAAAAAGTGGCTTCAGTTTAAACACAAGGATATTGGTTAAACTTTAATAGTCCTAACTGTTGATTGGTTGATTCATGTCTTATTCAGGACATTATCATGGAAGAGGAAGAAAGTGAGGCTGTAATACCCTGCTATATGAACTCATGGACAACTTTTAACCATGTAGCAATGGTAATACTTCCTTAACTGGAAATCTGATTTACATAATAAGAAATCTTTTATCTAATCCTTATTGAATGTCTTGGCTTCTGCAAGATTGTTCATATTTTAATACTATTCAAATAGGAGATGCTATAAGCATGGAATATTTGCCTGAGTTTTACATACCCCCACCCTATCCTATTCTACCTCTTTAAGATTGCTATAAGATCAACCCAATAAAGATAATAATTCTTTAAAACTAAATTTAACTCTGTATATATTTCTGAGATGTATTATGTACACTATTTACATTATTTGGACTATTGTCCTCATCTTTGTTTCAGCCGTTGTATGCTCCGGCCTTCTTCAGGTGGTTGGAATGTTGAACTGAACCCTTTGTTTCGCTCGCTGGAGTAGACTGTTCTAGTTCTATGTGGCATGTCTAATGGATGTCAGTTATCGCCTGTTAATTCCCCTCTCCAAGTTCTCCACCGCCTTCACCAGGTATTGAACTTGCACTCTTTGGGTCCTGTCACTGGATCTAACAAATGCCTTTATCCACTGTGCCATGTATTCTCAAACTGATACCTTCTTTTTTTTCCCGATATATTGTGACCATTTTACTTAAAGTTTCTATTTTCTTGATTTCACATGAAAACTTGGAAAATTTTCAACCTATTTCAGTAAAACTTTCACTTCCTGAAATTATAGTTTGTAATTATAGTTTGAATATATAGAAAGAGAAGGTGTAAGTTTAAAATGATACCAGGACAACGTGGGTCAATTATGTAAGAATTTGAATATATTAAGCAGATGATTCTCTTAATCTGATAGAGAGTGTAGTAACTATAGATGGTTATTCTATTGTTGTGTTCTACATATTTGGATATGCATGTAAGTAAATCATTGACACAGATAAGCATATTGAAATTCTTTCTATTTCACAGATTTATAAATCTAAAAAAGAAGATAAAGAAAGAAAGAAATATTAATAGACAAACTACCAGGGTCAGATAGATAATATAGATAGTTCTAAACAGGTTGAGATAGGTAAATAGACAGAGAAGAGAATAAATGTCAGGAAGAGTAAAAGAAAGAAAAGTAGTTGATTGGTATAGTGAAAATGAGTAAAAGTATGTGAGAAATAAAAATGTTTTTAAAGGTAAGATGGGAGAAAAATATTTATTTATTTATATACCCAGTAAAAAAAAAAAAAATTGCTCACAGAACAAAAAAAAAAAAAAAAAACAAATATCCAGAACAAAAACTGGAAGAGAACTTACCTCAGTTTTTATGAGCAAAACAGAAACGCTTTTACAGTATATTGACATACAATGTCTGAAAAATGCTTAAATTTAAAAATAATTTAGATCAAAAAAACAAAAGAAGGTCTTGTTTATTTTCTTTTTAATTAAAAAAAATGACTCAGAACAAAACAATATCAATGCATTGAAGTAGAAAAACAAACCAGGACAAAAAATGATTCCTCTCAAGAAAACTAATAGTATCTAAATACGAAAAAATAATGATAACAGAGAAAGAACTTTGATGAATTATTTTTTTTTTAAACTGACTTCCTGCTAAGACAGTATTGTTCGCCATTAAATCCTGGCACTTCCCAGAGGGTGTTTTTTTTTTCTTTTCTCCCCCTCACAATAAAAATTCTTTTTCTACTGCAGGTCAGTGAAAATGGCATAACATTTCTAAGCTAAGGATAAAAAAAAAAAAAAAAAAAAAAAAAAAAAAAAACGTCACAGAGTAGAAGAAGATCAATTTTGGCTTGGATATTAAGTGACAAAATATACTGTTTAATACAAGGAAAATCAAATACTTTTGATATATAAAATGTATTAACAAATGACAATTATTTATGAATAAGGATAACACCATTACTTGAAGACTTTTAACAAAAGCAAACTAAATAATCCACAGTTTTTTCTCAGAAATATTAAAGAAATTGTGAAGGAATTTTCAAACTAACAAATATAAGTTCTGCTGAAATATTCTTTACTTGATCAAGAAATGCTTTAAAAAATGAAGCCAATGCTTGATCATTTTTGTATATATATATGTATATATATATAAACAAATTTGATCAAAAAGAACGGACAAGGTCTGTCGGTTTAATTTTTTATTATATTTTATGCAATTTTCAGATAAGGTGTTGATTGTTGTACTCAAAGTTGTGGATAAGCTGCCAAAGTTCATATCTTGTTATTTTTGTTCAAGTAATTTTAACTTTCGCAGTCATTATCAAGCACCAATGTGGTACCTATATAGTAGTTAGAATTCCTTTGTCTACATCCTGGTATTCTTTGGGAGGCTGGAATTTTCAAACTGTCTTGCATGATGACACGTGTAACAGCTATTGGGAATGAGGTCACACAAAAAGAATTTTATTTATTATATTTTAATGCTAATGTAATATGTTCACATGTTAATTATATACATATGCACTTCAAGATACCATCTCCTGTAGGGAATGGTTTAATGTAGGCTGTTTATTTTGTATAATAATCTAGGGATTTGAGTCTTTTCTTGCATTGGGTACTGTAGAATATTTTGGTGTTATCTTCTAATATTTGCCTTATGTTGATAGTTATATTTTGGTGGTTTATGATGTACTGGTTGATGTGTGCATGGATCGCACTGAGTTTTGACAGATGACAGGTCAATCTGTGAGAGAGTATATATATATATATATATATATATATATATATATATATATATATATATAAAAAAAGAGGTTGTAGTGGTTCCAACAAGAGAAAAGTATGTATATTGAAAAGAAGAGAAGAGAGGTGCATAAAACGTTTTTGGTTGTAATGTGGATTTATTTAGAAAAAATATTATGCTTTGTTTTACATAATTTTACTACGTGTTTCTGGTCTCGCTGACCGCTTCAGGTAAAAGCGGAGATTTCCACATATTATTAAAATAATTAATTTTTTCCTTATGTTTTTCAATGTTAAATATGAGACATTTTCTGTTTTTGTGTTAGTAATCCAAATTTCTTTCTTGAATTGGCAATGAAGAGTTCTGTGTGAAGGGTCACAAAACAATTAAGGTTGGTCCAAGCGAAATGATGAATTACTTATCGGCATTTTATCTTTTAATGTTTTACTGACCCCTTTGTGTTCTTGGATCTGTTTCCATTTTTGTGTGTTTCTGTCAGAGTGTTGGTATAACTAACAGAAAGCCTATCATGTGACTAAAAGAAAACGTAATAAAGAGAAAAAAAACTAATAATGAATAGACACCCCCAAAATTATCCAATCTGTCATGTAATTGCCTAACTTTTTATTATGAAAAGAAAGCACTACAAAGATTAACTTAGATATCTACATATTAAAACTTTGTTTTAAAAATATAAATAAATTAGTTTTAAGTTTTGTAATAATAATTGAAATCTATGCATGATATTAAATGAAACTATGACTAATTACTAATACTGTTATATCACCAAACCAAAATTGATGTTTTTTCTTTCCTTGAGACATTTCTTTTCTTTTCATAAACATTTTTCTGAAGCATCTTTTGTTTTTGACGAAAGTTATTTTTCTCTACTGATGGCCGACAGTGTTATGTATCACCCACCGACACTAGAAAAGAAAATCATTCATTGTGGTGGAAAGAAAAAAAAAAATGTGAAGACAGAAAAAAAATGAAGAAATAAATTGATAGAAATTTTTGAAGGAACAATCTGACTGGAGGAAAATCAGTGGCATTATATTTATTAATATTTGATTATTTAAGGCTGTAGGGTTTTGAGGTTAAAAAATTTAAGGATTGGATTAAATAAAAAAATGGAAAAATGTTAATTATTCGACAAAAATGAAGCAAATAAAAAGAATTTTAAATACAACTGCTTTTCGTTTCTTTATTTTTTTCTTTTTTTTTCTTTTAGTAAAAGTCAGGGAGAGGGCCAGAAAAAAAAGGAGTATGATTCAGGGAGAGAAGAATAGCAAGAGCAAAAAGGGAGATTATAGAATGTTTGAGAGAAAGAATGAGAAATAGTTAAAAAGGGTGAAAGGAAGATTGTTAGAAGTGATAGAAAGATTTAAGAAATAAGAGAGCAAAAGAGGAAAAAATAAGGAAAACAAAAAAAAAAAAAATAGAAAAAAAGGTATGTTTGGAAAGAAAGAAATGCAGAGAGAGATAGGGCTGACGGAGAAAGAGTGAGTGAGACAATAAAAAAAAAAGAGTATTCTTGAAAGAATAAACACTGGAAAAATTACAAGCTCCCTAAAAATTGATACCCTTTTTTCCTTAGCATTTTATTTTGAGTGAGAATCTATTCAATGTTTAAACACTCTTAGAAAAACGCTTATTGTCATCATGTGGTATCGGTATCAATGGGAGATAACTCAATTTTAAAACTAAGTATCAGGTAAAAATAGATTTGAAACATAAAACCAGAAAATGAAAGATAGATAGAAATAAGTAGATAGAATAAGAGATAGACTGAGGAAGAAAAAGGGAAGGACTAGTAAAAGAGGAACTAGAGGTTCTTTCTGCATTTGATAAGGAGAGGAAAGTAAAGTCCTGATTGGTTTATCAACATTTAATATGCAAATAAATCAAACCTGACTGAAGATGACAATAATAATAATAATAATAATAATAATAATGAGAATAATAATAAAAAAATTAAATTGAAAATGATAAGAATAAAAAAGTAGCCATTCAGTAGAAATTCCACTAACCAGTCATAAAATACAAACAAAATTTAAAAAAAAAGTTGAAGTAACACCAGAATAAATCATTTTTTAGAACCTTTTGAAAAAGCTTGATTGTAAATATTTGACAAAATCTTTTGATTTCTGGACAAATTCATATCTATATATGTTCAAGAATTTATAATTCCATTGATAATCCTTTACACATTGGCTACCATCATCAGCACAATCAATAAAATTCAAAGAAATAAATAATGTATTTTAATTGAGTTTTGTTGATAACTGAAAAAAAAAATGGAAGAAGATTATTTAGAAACAAAAGAGATTAAACGTTTCATTTATTATTTACATTTGGACTAATGTTCTCATTTTTGTTGCTATTATCACATTGTTTTCAGTCATTATGCCGTCCAGCCATATTCACTAAATAACTGGAACAATTAACAGTGTCTCTGCCTAATTTCCCACTGTTGAGTGATATGCATATAATCCTTTCCATGGTTTCTGCTATCATCTCTAACCTTGATCCCCACAAAGCATGTAGATCCCATGGTATCCCTGTAATAGTCCTTGTGCTCCTGAACTGGCTCCTGTTTTCTTTAAACTGTATAATAAATGCCGCACTGCCTCCTGCTTTCCTGTCTGCTAGAGGTCATTGTCTGTTCCAGTTTTTAAGAACTCTTGTGAACTGTCCAACTATTGGCTTATTAACATTCTACCTCTTTTTGGGAAACTCCTAGAGGCTCTAATCAATGCTGAATTGGTTCATCATCTCTCATCATAGAGCCTTTTCTCAGACAAGCAATATGGTGTTTGTCTATCCAGGTCAACTGCTGATGTACTAATGATAATTGCGGAAAGAATCTATCATGCTCTAGATGAAAATGTTGAAGCTCGAGCTGTAGCATTAGATATCTCAAAAGCCTTTGACAGTGTCTGGCATTCAGGTCCTCTCCACAAGCTGAAAAGTTACAATATCTCTGGGCACATTTTTGAGCTGATCCAGTTGTCCCTATCAAATTGTGAAATTAAAGTTATCCTGAACAGCCACTTGTCTAAATTCTTTCATACTAATATGGATGTCCCCCAGAGTTCCATCCTTGATCCTATGCTGTTTTTAATCTTCATTAACAACCTTCCCAATGATATCAGCTCTCAACTTGACATTTTCACTGACAACACTATCATTTAGTCCTGCTTTGATAGTAAAGTTGATCAGTCCAACAAGGTCAAAATGGCAGCTGATGTACAAAATGACCCCAAGACTATTGTTTGCTGTGACAAAAGATGGCTTGTCAATTTTAATGCCTCCAAAACTAAACTTCTCTCCATTAATCATCTGAGAGACCCCTCTCTGTCTTCCATTAGTATGGCTGATGCTAACCTCCAGGAAAGTGACTCATTGCGCCTTCTTAGGCTAATGTTCTCAGCTGATATGAAGTGGAAAGACTATATTGAATCCATTGCTAGATCAGCTGTTAAGAAAGTCAGTTCACTGTGTCATGCCAGACAGTTTTCTCTCTGGAATCTATCTTGCATATCTATAAGTCTACCATCCATCCATGCTTAGAATATTGCTGCCACATATGGTCTGGTGCCCCTGCTATTTACCTAGAGCTCCTTGATAAGAAGAATCAGCAATATTATAGGTCCTAATCTGGCAGCTCAGCTTTAGTCCCTTACCCACCACCATAAGGCTGCCTCTCTGTGCCTTTTCTATAAATACTTTCATGGTAATTGTTCAGGTGAGCTCTTCACTATGATACCTAGACTGTATGAATTTAAGCACAATACTAGACTGGCAGTGAGATCTCATCAATTTACAGTTGAGCTAGATAGATGTCGCCATAACTTCTATGCTAACAGTTTCTTTTCTCGCACTTCTCACTTGTGGAATTCCCTTCCAGCTCCATGCTTTCGAACCAACTTTAATCTGCAAAAATTTAAATGCAATGTCAATTGCTATCTACTATCCTCCTGATTGCTCTTTTCTCTTTCTACTCATTATTAATGATTCTGTTCCTAATTCTTCCACACCCTGTAACCCCTTGTGTCTTAGTAACTGTACAGCCTTGCTTGTGGGTAGTACCAATTAAAAAAAAAAAAAAATGAATAAAAAGGTGTCTATCAATCCATGCAATTTTCTGGGAATTTTTTAACTGAACTCTTTATTTGATCTATGGTGGTAGATTGTTCATGTTCTATTGTCCATGTCTTGGGATATCCTATCTTGTTCTTATTTAGTACTGCCTGTTTATTATTTACCCTGTTTGCACTAAGTTTAAATCTATCCAGCCCAGAAATTGAACTCGCAATTACTGTCACCAAACTTATGAAGCAACACTCTCATCCACTAAGTCATTGTTTCATTGAAACAGGGTTGAGCAATAACTGAGCAACACTAAGAACAAGACAATATATTCCTAGACATGAAGAGTGAAATAAGAACAATTTACCAATATAGATTAAAGGAAGAGTTCTGTTCAAAATTCTCTGAAGTTCAACTGAACTGACAAAAACTGAACGGTACAATAGCTGAATTGTTGTGTTAGCAAAAACAAAAGAGGAGGACATATGTATGAATGTAAATAACTTTTAGTTCTTTTTTACATTCAATATATGAACAGCAGATGAATTTCCTTTTTTTTATACCAAGTATCAAAAAATATAACTCTGATAATTATTGATTAATTTGTTTGTTCTTTGTGTTAATTAAATTTTGTTAAAAAATATGTTTTTACTTTCATTACTTTTATAAAGAACTGGTGAAGTTTTGTACACAGGAAAACTTTTAGACAATAAAGTATTTAAAGGTTTGTCCAGGCTCAAAACACTCATTTGAAATTATTTTTTTTCAACATTGATGATAGATTTTTTCTTCTTTCAGTTAAGTTAAAAAATGGATTTTTTTTTTTTTTCAATTTCAACGGAAATTAATTTAAAAATCACATTTTAGCAGTTTTATGTTGGATAATGTTTTTACTGAATAAAAATATTTGTCAGTCAGCTTAAACTTGAAGGAAATTGGCTGAAATGTTTTAAATAATTTAAGTGAAAGTTTTTAACCTCATGAGACTTGGATAGTTTTTTTTCCATTTATTTTGTTTGTTCCCAAGTGGGATTTCTTTGAAAAATTTTAATGAAAATGCCACTTTGTTCTGCCTCTTGATGTTTCAATATAATATAAATATAAATGTTTGACATATCAGTGAAATAGCTACTCAACCACTCCAGAGATATCAATGTATCTATGAAATGTCTTGAGTTGCTATCCAATGTCACAGTATGAACAACCAGAAATAGTAAAAATATTACAAATTTCTTTAAAAATATATATAAAGGATTTCCTTATGAACATCACCATTTCCAAAAGCCAAGATACCATCTAAAGCATATTTATCAGTGATATGCATAGTAATTGACATTTTGTGAAAATATGTAGAAAAAAAATGTATTCATCATGAAGGTGGGAAAATTAAATTTATGGAGTCTAGCAGAATTCAAAAAAATCTGTATGCCATGCTTATTTCCATGGCTAAAAATAGATGTGTTGTGAGGACTATCTCCTGACCAATGAGAATCACTCTTGTGGGTGTATGAAAAAAGTAGAGACCTTTCTCTTTTCTTTTACTCTGACTTTAGTAACAAGAGTTTTCTTTTTTTTATCAGGTAGTTGCAGTAATGGACTTCACATCAATGACTCCAGATAAAACTTTAATAGACAGGTCACATTTCATTGTTCTGAAAAAGACCGACTCTTGTACATTCTTTAGGCATGGACACTTTATATGCATACCAAATGTACACTTCTTTCTTGTTCTTTGTTTGTTCATAAAGTTGTTTTCTGTTTTATGCACCAAAGAACTGTTTGGTTTTATTTATTGGTCATTACCTTAACTTGTATGACCTGCCTTTTTCATTTTCTAACCTATTCCCAAAATTTCTCCTATTGCACTTTTAAGATGAAGGAAGTATGGTAATGTCAGACATGACATTAAGGCAGAATGACCACATGGATGAGTTTCAATGTACTATTTCAGTACAACATTGACTGTTACAGGGCATGTCAATGTGTGACATCATATCAAAGAGATAGCATATCAGTTACATTGGAACAAAGAAACTTTTCCCAAATTATCTTTTTAAATTTTTATTTTTTAAAATGGTTTTATTGTACAATGCTGTGAGAATTTGGTTTTAGTACTTTGTTGTACTAAGAGAAACTAGCTGAATTGTATAATATGAAAAAATATTTAATCCTGAAAGAATTACATTTCAATAGATATTGACTAATAACTTTCAGCAAAGTTTAACATAAGACCAGGCAAAAAAAATTAAACAGTGTGTCTAAAGGACATTTATCTCTTGACATTGCTATTGCTGTATACTCATTCTGTAATTTTTACTGTTTTAAAATGCTATTTTTAGAATTTTATTAAAAACCTAATATATGAATCTGAATCTATATAGATGAAATTCTATGAGTTCTTGGTAAAATAAAAAAAAATTCAGAAAATTATTTGATTTTTACTTTACAAAGAGGGTTGAATTTTGGATTTGAAAATGTAATTGCCAATTTTACAATGAATGTATAATAACAGAGAAATGAAATCCCATTTGGAAAATTAAAACAAAATGCAATCCATGGTAATTATGGCTGTTTACAATGAGAAAAATAATGTTTAAATCCACTTTCATATTTTTTAGCAAAATTCTAAAAATGGCTTTAAAAAAAACATAAATATGTGTAAGAGTAATATATAATAGTGATGTTAAAAGACAAATGCCTGAGTGACGCATTATTTTTTCTTTTGCCTTGTCCTAAGTTAAACCTTGCCAAATTTGCTTTAGAACTGAAAGATACATCAGTGAGAAAAATAACAGTAAATATGTTTCAATATTGAAATATGCCTGAAAGTTTGACCGAGTTATTTAAAAAAAAAAAAATAATTAATGAGGAAAGTGCCAAAATAATGATGATCAAGACTGCAACAATATTTTTTTTATTTGCATTAAGAAAAGTGCAAGTCATGAAGATGACAACCATGCTGCTGATGATGATGATGGCTATCCCTGTTGCAAACATCAGCTCAGGCACATTTGTGTTTGTTCAACAGCCACAGAGCCCACCTGTGGTTTATACTGCAACTATGGTGAACAGATTTTAGTTACAGATTCTGGGAAAGAACGCATTATCTAGCATGATCAACAGTCTGAACAAAGCCAGTATGCTCAAACCCTCGGTCATGATGACTTGCAACTTTGTGCTAGCACAACCATCAATGGTTCCCAAACAGTTCCATCTATGCAATTTCCCACACAA
>CAHIKZ030003842.1:1867500-1870000 GCA_903632075.3 Acanthosepion pharaonis | reverse complement strand
TTGATAGACATTTCTAATCTTTAGCACCCTGCTTTATTAACTATTGGGCATTTGTTGTGGAAAATTTTCACCACATAACAAGTAACAATCCCATGAGAGGAAAGAAAATGAACAAAAAATCTGCAAGGAACAAGAAAATTGTGACAAAAATGGAAATAAAGAAGAAGAAAAATGCAGAAGAGGAAGAACTTAAAAAAAAATAAGGAAAGAAGAAGAAATTCTAAAGAAAAAATTTTTTAGAAGAAATTCCCAAGAAGGAGAAAAATCTGGAGATATGGAATATTTGAAAATTAAAAAAATAACATAAAATATAAGCAAAAACAAAACTCTTCCTTGCCTGTAGGGACATATCAGTGATCCTGTGAACTAGAAAAAATTTAACAAAATCGGAGATTAGGCAAATTGTTTGGAATAGGAAGGACATACCTGTTTCATGTAGTTAGCAGGAATAAGACGACTAAGATCTGCAAGACAGTTGTTCATGCGATCTCGTCGACGTTTTTCTATTATACGGTGAGACATTGGATCCTGAAAATAGAAAAGAAAATGATGAGAAAATGCATTCCCCATTTTTTTCTTTCATTTTCTCTTTGTTCCTTTTTTTTTTATATCTTATTACTATATAAAACTCTGTGAACTTTGTATCTTGTGTGTTTGACATGTCATGTATAGAGAGTGGGGAAAATAAATATATAAACAAGACATATATAGAGAGTTGGGAAAAGAAAGATGTAAATTTATCATCATGTAGGAAATTATGAGAAAGTGAATAAAACATACAAATCCGACCCTAAACAGGATATGCACAGCTGTCATCAAGGTCCATGCCATTCTCACTTGTGAACTTCATGACCTCTTGCTAAAAGTGACAGTGCTGAGACCTTCAAAGAGACCTCTTCAGACTACAGCAACACCATCCACATTAAAGAAACAAATTCTATCTCTTGTATCCTCTTTATTCTGAACCACACACACATGTGTTGACTTTTTCACATAAACACACATATAACATTTCATTGTTTCTCACATACGTACACAAAGAGAATTTATATTTTATTTCAGAATTTTATTAACCCAAAAACAAAGACATTACTTTCCAATCTATGACCAATTGCTTGTATTCTTGTCATTAAATTAATATTCATTTGTTGAAAGTATGTTGTTTTTTCTACTGAATTTTATTCTTTCAATGAAAATTGTTTGGTTATTCTAAACGGTTGAATTACGTGCAGTCCTGCAACAATATTTTATGTTACTGTATCAAATCCCAACACTCCAAATTTTGACATTCCAGGCTCTTATTGTTCAATTTTCTTCAAACAAACAATTTTTTAATGTTAAAAGCAACTTCAATAACTGCAAATAAATGTATTTTTTAAAAATATCTCTACTTTCACAAACTCTTCATGAAACTAAATGTAAACAGTAAACACAACAAGGTTGACCCAATGGGTCACAGGTGGTCTAGTTTAAAGATCTAAAATTGATTGTGGGGTTTGGTTTGGTTTGTTTTGTTTTATGGCATATCAACTTGAATTGGTTATTTAATGCTGACAAAATTTTCATTGCTGGTAATATTTTGTTTTGTCAAAAATCTGTTTCTGGTAAATAGTTTTTTTTCTTCAAAAATTTATTGCTGGAAATAATTTTTTTTACAAAGTATTTCTGGTATTAAACCCTGTTTTTACACTTTCATAGTGTTTTTATCCCAGTTTCGGGGTTAACTATTTGCCCATAGCTGGGACCCTAACAGGTGCTACTACCCCGGGTCAGGGTGGACCTGGGAACACCAGCAATTAAGAGGTGGTTCCATGCTCCACAAAACTTCCTGATCAGAGGCCTTGCTGTTGGATGTAGTTTATCATCTTACCCAGGATGTGGATGTAGTTTATCGTCATACCCAGGATGTGGATGTAGTTTATCGTCATACCCAGGTACTCACAGTACCTGTATACTATTATATTGGGCACTTTGACATGGTGTAATGGTTAGCAAGCTGGTTTTGCTAGATCAGTTATGACTGAGTAGTGACTTAGAACCTCAATGAGAGCTCCATACTTTCAGATTTGCGCCACATCTACCCAGTGTAATAGCTGGCAAACTTGTCTTATTATTAACTTCTAAACTGCTATTTAGATAATCACCTTGGGTTACTTATCAAGTCCAAGAGATCAATATTATTTTTTGTAAACAAAACAAGATTTGTACTTACCCTAGGAGTTTTGGGCTTTTTACTTGGAGGCCCATGCATTTCATAATCCTCAACAGATGTAGCAAAGTTCAGAGGGCTGAAAATAAAAAAAAAATACAATGAATAAAATTGTAATAAAAGGTTTATGACAACACTGATCCACATCCTCAGGAGATGTGGGAAATTGTTGGATCAGTGCAATGTTTGTTTGTAGTTCAAGTTACTAGGAGGCCAAAATGTTCAAATATTACTTGGTTTTATTGAGTTTTCTCTTAGTTATAATTGAGTTCAAACTCACAAGCAGAATTT
>CAHIKZ030003842.1:1835000-1862500 GCA_903632075.3 Acanthosepion pharaonis | reverse complement strand
TCAAGAAATGAAAGACAGAATCAAGTAGAAAAGATGGAAAAAGTTGGAGAGAACGAAGAAGTGTTAGGTTTAGAAGGAGAGAGATTGATTAAAAGAAGAATTAGCAAAGATGAAAGAAAGAATAAAGAGAAACGAGGAAGAAATAGTAGAAGGAAGGAAGGAGGAAAGAGGAGTAAAAAGGCAGCACATTTACAGCTTGCTAAGCAAGGAATGAACTCAAGATTAAGCTTACCCCATAGCAATGTGAAGTGGAAAACTGAAATCAAATAAAATAAAAGGAATCAGTAAACTATTAATTTGGTTAGAGATGGAATATGAACTGATTATTGACTGAATGAAAGCAGAGAAAGAGAAAGAGACAGAGAATGAAAAGTGGAGAGAGAATAAAAGAGAGAGTAAATGTAAAGAAGAGAATAAAAAGAGGCTGACAGAGAATAAAAGAAAGAGATTGACAGTGAGTAAAAGTGAGAGAAAGTGAAAGAGAGAGAGAGAGAGGGAGGGACTGAGTAAAAGAGCTGGACAAAATAAAAGAGAGAGAAAGTGAATGTAAAGAAGAGAATGAAAACGAGAGTGAAAGAAAGAAATGATAAAAGAGAGTAAAAAAAAGCGAGAGAAAAGTGAAAGAGAGAGTATGAAAGACAAATAATAAAGATAATAAAAGATAATAAAAGAAAGAGAGTGTGAATGTAAAGAAGAGAATGAAAGAAACAGATGGTAAAAGAGAAAGGAGGAGAAAAGGCGAAATTAGGACTGTGAGTAAAAGAGAGAATAAAAGAAAAAAGTGAGAGTAAGAGAAAAAGAGAAAGAAAGAGAGAGTGTGACTAAATGAGGCAGAGAGAGCAACAGATAGTGAGTGAAAGACAGCAAAAGGGTAGAAAGTGAGACAAGGAAAAATTTAAAAAAGAATGAGTAAAAGAGGCAGAGAAAGTGAAAGAGTGGTGTCTGACAAGAGACCCTGGGAAACCACTGCATGTAACTTGAGGGAGGATATATATATATATATATATATATATATATATATATATATATATATATATATATATATATGAGTTGAAGATCAAATGTAGATCACATATGGATCTGAATCCGACAGGATCAGGATGATAAAATAAAAGAACAAATAAGAAACGTATATCAATGTTTCACATTTATTAAAACTTCCTAAGAGATTTGGAGAAAACAAACAAAAAGACATAAAACACAGATATTTTCGATTATGTTTGGATCAGTTCTTATTATTCAGATACGTGTCACGTGGCTAATTCTATGCGTATGTAGGTTTGAGGCAAAGAATGGTAATGTGTAGTTATAATTGTGTGCGTTTGTCTGTAGTAGTTTTTTTTTTATATATCTTGCCCTTTGTGCGATCAACCCTCGCAGTGGGAAGTCGTAGGGATCTGATTTTATGGCTCGCTTCTTTAGGAATAATGTATTATTTGTATTAGATAGCAATCAAGATAAGAACCCCTACTAGACTTTGCACTGGGTGAACAATTTGTTAAAAAAAAAAAAAAAAAGGAAAAATTTGAATTCGTTTTTTTTGTTAGTTTTATTTTCTTTGCAGTTAGTTAACCATTTTAATCTATTTGTACTATTTGAAAAATTAAGAAAATCATTTATTTTACTGTAGTAAAGTGTTGCTTATTAATCAAGTCGAGGTTTTACTGTATTTTTAACAATTTTCTAAGTAACATATTTTCCCCATTATGAAGTAAATTTTTAGTATCCTTATGATGGAAAATAAACAAAGGGGAATAACCCAACAGTTTTGCCGTTAACAATAAAAAAAAAACTTATTTGTAATCATCTGCGTTACATATCTTAGAAGATTTTCCATTGTATACACTTATCATAGAATAATTAAAAGAAAATTGAAAGAAGATCTAAGTAATTCAGTAAATTTTTAATAAAAATACAAAGAATGGATTATCATTACGTTACTTCCGTTTGTCATTGTCCTTTAGAGTGACTTCCCCTTAAATGCTTTTAGCCATGTGTCAGTTATGTGCCATGCGTGATACACGCTTAGGCGATCATATATCTTTCGATACATGACTAACAAGGCTAAAGAACCTGGTCTGTCCTGCTATTTACCCATAGTTGAAGAGAGAAGAAGAGGATTCATACCTTTCCCAAGAGTATTAACACGTAAGTGAATGTAATGATTTAACTGGAATTCAAACTTGGCTCTCCGAATCCTCAATAGGTCTGTTTAATAGATTAAAATTAAAAAAAAAAAAGCAATAATGACCATATTATATATATATATATATATATATATATATATATATATATATGTGTGTGTGTGATATATATTCATATGTATGTATATATGTATATATATATGTATGTAAGTATATATTTAAGTCATATATTTGTTTTTTACACTATCATATTTAAGTAATTAATGTTTTTTAATCGGAGATTATTACTTATTATTACTATGAACATTGTATGCAGTAATAATATATATATATATATATATATAAATTCAAGCATACATACATAGATACATGCATACATATATGCATATATATGTGTGTGTGTGTGTGTGTGTGTGTGTGTGTGTGTGTGTGTAAAATATAAGATTAGAAAAAATCCACGTGCAACGCACTATTCATAATCTGAAACACGATTCATGCCCGCGGGCATGAATAGAGTTACAGATTAACCATCCAAAAGTAACTGCCCTGACGAGACCGTAAGGTCGAAACCCGGGTAGTGCGTTGCGGGTGGATTTTTTGCTAATTTTATATTTTATTACTAGCTCTACAAATTCAATTTTTCTGAATTGTGCAATGAGCACTTTTTAAAAATATCCAAGCATTGGCCTGGCTCTAGTCTTGCCTACTGTTTTCCTTTCAGTATCATATATATATATATATATATATATATATATATATATATATATATATATATATATATATACATATATATATATATATATATATATATATATATATATATATATATATATATATATATATATATATATATATATATACATATATATATATATATATATATATATATATATATATATATATATACATATATACATGTATATATATACATACATACATACATACATATATATATACATACATACATACATATATATATACATATATATACATATATATATATATATATATACATATATATATATACATATATACACACATATATATATATATATATATATATATATATATATATATATATATATATATATATACAGTAAGTCCCCAGGTTCTGATCTATCACAATTTGTGGTTACAAGGAAATTTCTATTAATCTTGTTTCGACTTATGCCAAATTATTATTTCATTATGTATATTATATTTATGTCTTTCCTATGTTTTTTCGTCCTTATTATGTCATAGAAATGTGTTGTTATGTCCAAGATTATTACTTTACTATTGCATTAGTAAAGGTGAGTGTTATAAATGCTTATTCTGGGAAAATCGCGGATACGTTCCGACTTATACGGAAAATTTCGTTACCGCGCATCGTAGGAGCGGAACACTGTCGTAAGTCGAGGAGCCTCTATATATTCTGGAAACTTTCATTTGTTCAAACAGGTCTTATTCAGTGTAAGTACTTAAAATTTAGCAAGGACTAATTTATTTTAATGAACAATATTAATAAATAAAATGGCAAAAGAAGGACAGAAAAATTTCAAATCAGTAGCCAACTGGTGTCAGAGGAAGCTGAGAAAATGTTTTAGACTAAGGTGCAAGAGGCTTATAAAACATCATAAAAACTTGTAAAATATTAATCTGTAGAGTAATGAAGAACTTTTATTGTGAATAGGAAGTACAAGGAAACTACTTCAAACAGAGCTGAAATGTTTGTGCCACAGAATTAGGAAAGGATGTCTGGAGACTTTAATATTCACAGGGCACATTGAAGACATAAGAACCAAGGGGAGCGAGTAATCTACTTGATAAGTTTGAGTAAGTGGATGGCAGAACAAAGATCCTAAATTCTAAGAGGACCTGAAAAAGAGCAAGAATTACGGAGAGTAGCAATGGTAGGAAGTTGTAGAAAGTTATGATCTTAAAGAACATAGCATATCAAAGAAGAGGACACTTTTCATTATATTTCAGCATGTCATTCTTTTCTTCCAAGACTTTATACTCAGAGGTTGAATTACATAATTACAGCTTGAAGTTTAATGTTCTAATAATTTTAATCCGCCAAAATCTATGTTCCTAATTGATCTATGAAACTCTAAATTTCTCTCCGAAGGTGGGGCAGGATCAGAACTAATCTAGAGTCGTTTACTTAAGATGTTTGTCAACACTAAGATCATCATCATCATCAGCAGTTCCATCATCGCATGGGGTCATTGGGTCACGGTGCAGCTGAACACCTGACCAGTTCCCTTCACATGTCTGGGTTGAAAGCTGGAGTGGAACCCATTCACGCATAAGTAAATCTGGTGCAGCTCATTCCTCTCCAGGTCAACCAGAGCCGATGATCTCCAACTTGAAGGCCTACCTGAGTCAGTTTAGCAGCTATGAGCTCGGTTTATACCATTGTGCGAGATCGCCATTGACCCAACAAGAATGTTCATCTGCCCTTTGTCTGGTATTGTTTTTAATGCCGCGAGGGATGTAGCTACTCTCCTCACTCGAAAAAACCCTGGTCAGGGAACTGGTTTAGTCGCTAAAGGCCCGATCATGCGGGCGGTAAAATTGAATTACATGGTACCAGTAGCACTAGTAGAATGACTTGACATGAAAGATATAATATAGCATCACAATCAGAACTGATTTGGGTTTTTTGCATAAATCTAACCATTCCCCCCAACTCCCCTCACAGTTCCTTCATCTTTACTGTGTACCTGTCAGAAAGGGTCGGGTTAGCTTTATTCTTTATTATTTCAGCATTCCTCCGACACAGTCAAGTCTGAATGATAGGAGTGTGTTTACTTTTCAATAACATTGATTACATAAGATACAACGCCAAGTGACAAGGTTCAGCTCACCTGGAGGATTTGTGTTTTCGTACCATTCGTCCACTGAAGGAAAATCTAAAAAATAAATTAATATCCAGTGGTAATATTGTTCTTCGCAGCCAACACTCACTCCTTCATCATCACGATTAAAAAAAATTAATCATCATTATTTTAAACAAAATAAGTGAAATACTCTTTCTTTTCTTTAAAAATGATTTCAAAACAAAACAAAGTAATACAAAGCATTTTTTCTTTTATACAGCGGTGTTCACACTGTACAAGGTTCGAGAGCCACTCGCGGTAGAGGGTTAAAGCGTAAGAGGCATTGGTTATGTGGATGTATGTGGAAGATAACGGTTAACCCTTGACTTGAACAGGTCAAGAATATTGTGGTCGAGGAATCAACCTCTTGGACATTTTTTTTATATTTTTTATGGCTTATCATCCTTTAGCAGGTTATTTAAAGCCAGAAATTATTTGTAGATGGTTAGAATTTTTTGGAGATAATAATGATTTGATAATACAAGTAGTACTAATTAACCCATAGCTGCAGGGATAAGAGGTGAATTCATACGTTTCCCAATGGTATTTGCGTAAGTGTATATAACGAACTCAACTGGAATTGGAACTCTGCATTCCGATTTCCAATTCCGAATCATTATTCATTACACCACCCGCACATCCGAACTCTTGGGATTTGTTTCCACAAGGCATTGGTTCATGGGAAGTAGCTGTTTGAGTGAAAGAAAGGCAGACATTTTTTTTATTTTTGTAAAAAATAGTACCACACCTTTAATGAGTTTGTTTCATTAACTATCAGTATCAGGCATTTGCTTTTAGCAAAACAATTTTCTATTATTTGTAACTTTTCCCACTATTGTTTTAAATTGAAAATGACAACAGTAAAATAGTATCTTTTTTTTTTCTTGTCAAAAGTTCCTGGGAGTGGTTCAGAATATCATTTTCTATCATTCATGCCACCACAAATTCCTCTCACTTTTATTTCAATTAATATTTTATTATTCATCAAGGCATAAAGAAAGTCCATTTTATAAGTTTACTTCTCCAATTCCTTCCCCTCACCAACACAATTAAAACATTTTTTCAAAGACTGTCTTTTGCAGAGACGAATTGCATCGTTTTCTAATAAATTTAAACTTTATTATAATCTTTCTACTAATATTGCAGAATTTGTTTACTTACTCTATTTAGATGTGGACTGACGTCCTCATCTTTGTTGCTATTTTTGCAACTTGTCAAATATGGTCCGGTGCTCCTGCTATTTATTTAGAGATACTGGATAAAATCCAAAGAAAACCCAGCAATATTACTGGTCCTGACCTGACATCTCGGCTTCAGTTGCTTTCCCAACGCTGTAATGTAGCTTCCTCGTGCCTTTTCTATAAATATTTTCATGGTAACTGTTTAGATGAACGCTTCGCTATGGTATAGCAGGTTGGATTGAGGAATCGGAGGGCCGAGTTCGAATTCCAGTCAAATCCTTTACATTCACTTACGTGCTAATACCCTTGGAAAAGGTATGAATCCTCTGCTTTTCCCCCACCCAGCTATGGGTAAATAGTAGGCCATACCTGGTTCTATAGCTTTGGATGGCAAATGGTCTACCACAGAAAGAAATGTCAAACAACTGCGGGAAAAATCTGCCTCGTCAGTCATCTATTGAAAGATACATGATCGCCTAAGCGTGTATCACGCATGGCACATAACTGACTGGTGGTGGTGGTGGGGGGTATTACTAACATTATTTTATTTGGTTTCTTGTAAATAGTTTTGTTTTCATATTGTAAATACTCATTAGGGCTAGTTTTTTTAAATTGTTGTTTTATTCCTTCCCAGACAATGAATTGTACATATGGGGACAAGTTAAGATTTTTATAGAGACATGAGGTATTATGGTGAATGTAGCAAGAAAGGTAAGTAAGAATGCGTTGTTTTGGTGTTAGGAATATTGTGGTATATTTGGGTCAGTGTTTGTGGCTTGCTAAGTTTAAAGTTAGGACAGAAGAAAACCGTCCTTGTGCTATATTTTGTAAATAATTACAAATAAATATCACTCTTCGTTATGGTACCTAGACTTTATAAATTTAAGCGCAGTACTAGATTGGCAGCTAGGTCTCATCAATTTACAGTTGAATTTGCGAGATGTAACTGTTTGTTCTATGCTAACAGTTATTTTTCCGCACTTCTCGTTTGTGGAATTCACTTCTGGCTTTATGCTTTCCAGTCAACTTTGATCTTCAAAAATTTAAATGCAATTTCAATCGTTATCTACTGTCTTCTTGATTAGTCATCTATTGTTCTCGTTCCTTAATGTTTTCCTTTTTTCTTATTCTGTCATACACAGTAACCCCCTTGTGTCGTAGTGGCTTTACTGCCTTGATTGGGGTGAAAAAATTCCGACCTTCTTTAGGTGTTTGTTCATTTGGGTAACCATCAAGGAATTACAAACTGAACCCTTTATTTAATATACGGGGAGAATAGACTGGTCTCATTCTACTGTCCATGTCTTGGAGTATCTCATCTTTTTTTTAAAAAAAAGTCTATTCAACCCAAGCAAAGCGATAATGCCACTATGACGCAATGGGCTACTGGGTGTAAAAGAGAATAAGAAGACTTTAGGAGAAGAGACAAACAGGAAACAAGTGTAAATTTCTACTCCTATTCAAAAACCCGGGGAAGAGTGTGAACTGGACGACAGGCTTATCTATGTACTAGTACTGTTCAGTTATTGCTAGCCTTGTTTCCACGGAATCAGAGATTGTAGTACCCATTCCATAGACTGAACTCAAAATTACTATATCGCCAAACTGACAAAACAATACCACTAGGCTACTGTCCAATATGCGTCCAAAATTTTAAAATTCCCTGAAGGTTACCGAAACTGAGAGATATCTGAAGAAAGCCGGAGTGTACGCTGGTCGAAACGTCGTGACAACAACCACATCGATGAGGATATTAGTCTGAAGGTAAATAATATAAATGATAATTTCTAATCTGAAATGAGTTACGACAGTATTTTTTCTTATAACCTGAGTTATTGTCACCTACGATACTAAGCTTCCTTATCACAGAAATTGAGATGGAATTTTTCTTCATTATATGAATAATAATAATAATAATAATACAAATAATAATAAAAATAAAATATGATTACTACAATTACTACCTCAAATAATAATGATAATAATAATAATGATAATAATAATAATGATAATAATAATAACAACAATAATAACTTAAAATTAAAAAAATATTAAACAAAACAGCATGCATAATAAATTAATAAATAACAAAATGGCATAAAATATTGTATAATATATATATATAGTTGAGGCGCTGAATATAACATTATCTGACAAATTTTATATTAATTCTATATATATATATATATATATATATATATATATATATATACATCAGGGAGCTGACGGCGGGAAATTGGTAGAAATGTAAAATTGCATTAATTGTTATATGCAAAATCATCCGAGCAACACTCAACAAAATTTATTACGAATATAGCAACAATATATTAAAGTGCATATAACATTTAATGCCATTTTACATTTCTACTAATTTCTGGTCAGCTCACTTATATTGTAACATCAACCAGCTAAAAGACAAACTTTTACTTATCTTAATCCTATACATATGTGTGTATGCGTGCGTGCGCGCGTGTGTGCGCGTGCGTGCGTGTATGAATTTCGAATGTTTGAGTTTCCATATGAATTAAGAGAAAAATGGTGACATCATTTCATATATAAGTTCATACTCTCTGGTCTTACATCCCAATTGACACGCTACCCCTCCCTCTCTCTCTCTCTCTGTGTGTGTGAAAGAGAGAGAGAGAGAGAGAGAGACTGTGCGTACGTGTATGCTGGCTAGCTGGTCATTCGAGTTGAGCCATGTTGATATAGGAAAATATTGTGAACGGGTCCGTCGGTCTTTACCTTTCTGCAACCCAGAACCACAATAATGGAAGAAAACAGAACTGACATCTTTCAAAATTAATCTATCACTAACCATGATACCCCAAAGGAGAAAAGCAAATGGATTCTGGCAATTGTCTTTTGCTTCAATGATAGCAATGTTACTTATACTTGCTGTCCATAGCCTTTAAGTTGTGGAATGCTTTAATGTTGTCCTTCCTTAACAGAATGAGTAGATAAGTTTGCCTACCTTCCAGTTCACACCCTCCCCGGTTTTTTGAACAGGAGTAGAGGTTTATCCCTGGTTTCCTGTTTTGGATTGGGTTTCCGGATCCTTCTAAAGACTGCTTTATCTCCTAACGCTTGTTCTTTCCTTTGCTAATATAAATCCACACAGTAGCCCATCTACTTCAAGGTAGAAGGTTACTGTGTGGACTTACATTGTGACTCTTGGGTATTGTATTAAGTGAATATTAGTAAAAAGAGAAAAGCGGTTTACTGGTCAAATTGGACTACACGTGTCCGTATAAATTCCATATGCAACTATATCCTGGGTTAACTCCCTTTAGGCAATTACTTGAAAAATTTTAATTTTGCATTGTAATGGCTTTCATATTGGAGAGACGAGTAGGGACGAACTGGACACAAAATAATTTTTACTTTAGTTTAAAACATCAGCCAACTGGTTAACAGCGATTGAAAGAAGAAGAAGAAGAAGAAGAAGAAGAAGAAGAAGAAGAAGAAGAAGACACTAATAACAATAATACATTTGGCTGTGATGCATGTACATGTTATACCTTTATCAGACTGAGTGTCATGATGGTTATATTGGGTTTCGTACATTTTTACCTCAGTGTCACTTAGTTTACGCCTTACCCTGTCACTCAATAATAATTATTTAATAATAACGTTCTGCTTCAGTTAAAAATTGGCGGTGTCTCGGAAATGTTTTATTGTATGAATTTGGCAACAGGGCAGAGATTTTTTTTTTCCTGTATTCAAACTGAAAATGTTTTACGTTTTTATTTGTTATCGTAACAAAGAAACCACTTAAAAATCTTTAGTTTGGGAAATGGCTTTGTTCCATTTATTTAGCCTTACTATTTTTTCATTCAATAAACCAAAGACTTCATTTCTCATTATACGCCAATTGAATCAATAGGTTTTAAACAAATATTTATTCTAAGATTGTGGTCTTTTGTCTAAATTAATTTTACTGTAAGATAGAAGGAAACACGTTACAAGGTACTCAGGGGGGACTGAACAGGTAATAATCTGCGAGACTGGGTTGCTAACCGTTATTCCTACTGCAAAACACTCTTTATTTCGATCTTTGTTAAAAGATTTTACAATAAATAAACAAATGAAACATTTAATGAATTTTAATTTGTATAATCACATTCGTGGATTTCCTCCTGATAGGTAAATATCATTCACAACGTATCTATGGGACATTTTGATTATCAATTGCCTGGGTGGTTAATCAGAAATTTCATCATTTATGATACTAAATCCCAACTTATTTATAAGTCGTAAAACTAAATGTAGGTTTCTTTGCGTAGGTATACGCTTAATTTATTCTGTCACTGGGCCAAATGCGCCTTAGGAAAACTGTGTTTGGATCTTTTCTGTTTATTCACACCAAAATAAAAAGGATTTATATTTACTAAAATTCACATCAAATTATCCCAGAGCGAGGCCCTTCCATTGCACTCCAGTTGGGTTGACCCTTGTGATCGTCCCAAATATGGGCGATTCGGGTGCGCTGATTTAAATTTTACCTAGGCTCAAAGACCAACTAGTGACATCAGTAAGAAAGCAGACACTTACTTATCTACTAAGTTTAACTTGGCATGTTACAAAGTCACTACATTACGAGGTTAGCAAATTAGTTTACTTCTATTCTATCCCTATTTCCTCTGCAAATGTTTTGAAAAGCTACAATCTTTAGTTCCGCCGAACTAGGACCCGTCATGCCGTGTACACAGGTACGAACCATTTTTATACTTTTCGTATTCCATTTGTAGGAAGGAAGTGCCCGCCGGAGATCTTCTTCCCAAGAACCGCTACTTTTATGGAGCAGACTCCCGAGAGGATGTTTCTCGATCACTATAATCTTAACCTCATCAAATCTCTAGTCCGCTGTTATCTATTCCACATAGTCTCACTTGCGAAATACAACAACCTCATTCGGTAACCGTCTACCTTGGGTTTTGTATTAGGTGAACATTTTTAGAGTATAAAATAAAATATATATATATATATATATATATATATATATATATATATATATATATAAAATAAAAGACGTGGGATCGTATAGCGCCAAATCATTAATCTGACTTTGAGTATTGAAATCGTAACTCAATCGTATCGATCTACTAACCCTTGTTATATAGCAGGCGTCCGGTTTCTTATTTCGCAATCATTTGTTTCTTTTTCTCATTGCCCAGCCTCTCCATTACTTTCCCTTACTCTCTCTCTCGCTCTCTCTCTCACACACACAGAGACAACCATACACAAGCACTTATAAATAGACGCAAGAATTCGGTCAGTAAATATAATAAACCACAGGTTGATTCATTTTTTTTCTCTCTCTCTCTCTCTCGAGTCTCTCTAATTTTGCCTCGTGTTTTGTTCATTCTTTCATTGTTTTATTCACCATCTGTCCGGTCCTTGGTTATTAATGAGACAACTGCAGTCATTATGGGTAACCGTACGGTTAGGGGGAGAGCGAAAAAACAAAATCCAATACTCGTTGCTCCCAAAAGCAATCCCATACCACCTACCCCACTACACGTTAAACACATACCACGGTTTTTAAAATGCATCAAATCGTGTATGTGTCATTGCATATCTAAGGTTGTTAACAATTTGATGTCCCTCTGTCTGTTTGTTTGCTTGTCCATCTCAGTATCTATCTATCTATCTATCTATCTATCTATCTATCTATCTATCTATCTATCTATCTCTCTATCTATCTATCTATCTATCTATCTATCTATCTATCTATCTATCTATCTATCTATCTATCTATCTATCTATCTATCTCGGACAGGCTCAACTGGTTGATGTCAGGCAAATGACAAGTAAATTTATGGTACTGGACGAGATTTTCATTTTCATTTTCTTCCGGGTCCCGACCAGAGACCTAAGGTCAGAAATGGCATCATGATATTTTCCATTGAACATTTCTGAACCTAAGATCACACACATTTTACATAGATAAAACCCTTCATAAGGTGTGAGCTGTACTTGTGAGAGCACTTTTTTGAGGGGGGTATTTCTTTAAGAGATGGGCTTCCAGGGATCCCTTAATGAGTCTATCATAAACTTTTTCAATCAAACCCAGGGTCTCAGCCGCAACTGGAATTATTCATGTCTCCATGTCCCACATTTTTTAAATTGCCACTTCAAGATCCTTGTATTTTGATAGTTTTTTTAAAAGATCTTCCAAAATTACAATCTGCAAGAACTGCCATATCAATAAGAAATCACATTCTGTTTTTGTGGTCTTTGATCACGACGTCTGGGCGATTGCCTTTGATTGTTCTGTCTATGTGTATTGTAAAGTCCCATAATATTGTTACAGATCCTATGTTTGTTGTTGTTGTGTTATTATTATTATTATTATTATTATTATTATTATTATTATTATTATTATTATTTCCTTTGTTTTCTGTTGTATACACATTTCTTTCCTGGTCCCAAACAGTGACCTAAGGTCAAAAATGGCTTCATGACATTTTCCATTGATCATTTTTTAAAAAAAACCCAAACTCTAAGATCGCGTACATTTTACATAGATAAAGCACTTCGTAATGTGTGAACTGCACTAGTGAGTACAATTTTTTGTATTTCGTTAAGGCAACATGGGCGACCAGGAATCCCTTCAATGAGTCTATTGGAATCTTTTCCAATCAAACGAGGGCTCCAACTACAAGTGGAATTATTGATGTCCTCATGTGTCACATTTTTGAGATTTCCATTTCCAGATCCTTGTATTTTGATAGATTTTTGAAGATCTTCAAAGATACGTTACAATATTATTATTATTATTATTATTATTATTGTAACTAGTTTTTCTTTCATTTAATTTTGTTGCTTTTAAGCAAGGTTCAGACAAGTTTTAATTTCTACAGCCATTAAATAAGCGGGTTAGATTGGAAATAAGGAAGAAGCTTCCGACAAGATTTATTTGTTATTATTTAAAAAAATAATTATTAGAATTTAAAATCTACCTGAAAGTTAAAATTAAAAGAAACAAAATAAGTTAGAACAAAATGTACCAGAAATGAATAATAATTGGAAACAAAGCCTCAGCTAAGAAATTTGGATAATTTTATCTTTTAGATTATTAAACCAAAGTCAATTTCCAGCTTCATACTTTATATCAACTTCATCAAAGAAATGATATATCGATTATGAACAAAAAAGAGACATCCACTCGCCATACACAAACGCGCGCAAGTATTAAACACCACATACATACAAAAAACGCATACATACATACATATATATGAACACACATACAAACACAAACAAGGTAGAGTAATGGTTAGTTCGTCTAGTCTGGTTGACCATCATTACTAAAGCGTAATGAATTCGATCCTCACCGAGTGCTTCGTATTTGTAGTTTAGTAAATAACGCGCACAGACATATATAAAGGAAGTGCTGAAAAGTTATCCGCCTGACCCAGAAAACATTTCCCAAAATAGATTCAGATGTTTGGTCATTTGACCAGATTTCGTTAATCGGGTCGGATCGAGAACTTTTTAGCACCCCCTTGTAGGAACATCTCACACACACACACACACACACACACACACACACACACACACACACACACACACACACACACACACACACACACACACATTAAAAAGATGGTTGTAGATTCAAAAACGTGACATTGTATGAGCTTTAGATTGGTGAGTGAGTGATGCATGGGTAGGGATATTGGTGGGATGGTGGTGAAGAATACAAGAAGGACGGGGTGTATATTGGTGGGTATTGGCGCGGGAGGAAAACTAATAAATGTTTCGTACCACTATGGAGTCACATGTTTCTCCAGGCTTCGTACTCAACTCGGATGACTAACAGCATTAACTTAAGTGGCGGTGCTGAAGAAGGAGACGAGGACGACAACGTCAAACAGGAGACAGCTTAACCAATAATACGACTTTAAAAAAATGTCACACGCATCAACCAAACCACTTGGTGTGCAATGCAGTTTTTGCCAAACATTCTGGGTATATAATAGAGGCGGACCGTTGGGGTGTGATTGGGCGTGGTCTTATAGGGTGCACCCTTCTTACCCTACTAAAAACAGTATAATTTTATTTGCCTTTTACTTGTCAACTTGTTTCAATCTACTTTTAAAATTCTTGAATGAAATGCCCAGTTGAATGCAAGCAATTGCTTAAAAAATTCTCGTCAGTATTGCATGAACTCATTCTTTGTATTGTGGTTTCAGCCGATCCATTCTACAGCCCTCTTCAGATGTATGGGAAGAAATTACAGCAAGTGAGTGGAATGGTAGAAACAATGTCATATGTGGAGAGACATGATCGCCCACTCCCTGAAAGGACACGGCATATAAAAAAGAAGAAGAAGAAGAAGAAGAAGAAGAAGAAGAAGAAGAAGAAGAAGAAGAAGAAGAAGAAAAAGAAGAAGAAGAAGAAGAAGAAGAAGAAATATAAGCAGTAATAAAAAGTTGTTTTTTTAACGAAACATGTCGGTTTCCCGCCAATTATTTGGCTATTTTATACCGATGCTCAGTGTGGATTGTCATCTTTCGTGTATGGCGTAACTTGAGGACTCTATAGATATTGACTCAGTTTTCTACTCGATTTATTTGCCATAAATAAAAATCATTCTAATATTGGTAGCAGAGGTAAATGTTTCTTAGTATCGGTCTTTGAATAGAGGAATTGTCCTGACTATCTTGGTATTTTGATGGAAGTTGAAATATTAGGTTGGCCAAAATGTTCGTTTGCTATATTAAGTAAATTTTCTACTTAATAAGTAAACGAACTTTTTTAGAAAACCAATACAAGTTCATATTGTTTATTATCTCAGTCATTAACAAGAACCAATATAGTTTCTGTGTTGTAACTAGAATTCCTTTGTTTACATCCTGGTATTCTTGGGAAAACTTGAAGTGTGAAACAGTCTATGGTGAAGTCATGTAACTACCACACAGACACCATATTGATCCTTGATAATGACTGAGCTGGTCGAAAGTACTTGAATAATCTAATAACACTATATAAACTTCGAACAGTTTATCCACAATTTCTAACACAATGCTCAACACTTTATTTGAAAACTGGAAAAATACAATAAAAAATTAAACAAACAGAAATTGTCGATTCTTTTTAATCAAACTTCTTTGGATGAATACTTGTTGCCTAAATATATACATTATATATTCTAGCCGTCTGGTGATCTCGAGGGCGTAAAACTTAACTAGTGATTCGAGCTGTGCCTTGTTGAGAGTTGATGTTGCGAATCGTTTTTTGCTTTGTCTGGTTAGACTAGGCGTTTAATTTATTGCTTTTGCCTTTTGGTCTTTTTTTCTTTCTTAGTTTGGGAGTTTTTTCTTGTCTAAGGTTTTAGGTCTTTTGGTAGGTAGCCGTTGGTCGCACTAACATTTTGGGCCCTTGTATATATATATATATATATATATATATATATATATATATATATATATATATATATATATATATATATATATGACTGACTCCTCGATAAAATTATCATTGGTCTGTTAAAAAGTTCTTTCTGGGGACAAAACGTGTCACTTAGGAGTTTTTACATTTTGACATTTTGATTACCCAATAAAGGTATCATAAATACGACGGCAAAAAGGTTCCAAATGCACTTGTAAAGAAATGGCCTAGGCCGTGGCATCGTTGTGGGATGTCAAGTAAAAAGAGCAAAAAGAGAATAGAGTTGGTGGCGTTTGAGCCAACAGTGGCTTGACATAACAAAATAAAAAAAAATATTTCCCGATTAAAAAAAGATCATCAATAATATTTAAATAATAATTATGAAGATCGGCACTAATAGAAATATTAATTCTAAATTTTTCAAATTTAAAAGTTTTCACTAAAAATTACTGTGGTTACCGTAAAACTGATTTTTCGTATATTCTGCATGTGTACTTATACACAAACGTGTGTTCTCTCATGTTATCAATGATCTCCAGTAGGTCCTAACTTTTTCCGTGCATACTGAATAAGACATATAAATTCAGGATTTTCACAGACGTCTATTTTTGAAGACAACTCCCTTGTACAGCCCCCACCTATAAAGCTTTACCTTTATTTTAGTTGATTTACTTATAGATTTCCACTTACATAAGAACATATGTACAATTTTAATGACATCTCTCACTTTCTCTCTACCCACTTTTCCTTCTCTTTCTCTTTCTGTTAGCCTGTTTTTACTCACTTTCTCTTTCTTTCTTTCATTGTTTTTCTCGCTTCCTCTCTTTTTTTATTATTCTGTTTTTTCTCTTTCTTCCTATTTTAGTCACAAACACACACACACACACACACACACACGCACGCACACTTTCTCTCTCTCATTTCATTTTCCTCCTTTTCTTTCAGTATTTGTCTCTTTTTTCTATTTTTCTACAGTTTCTCTTTCTTTCTCCATATCTTCCTGTCTTTTTCTATTTCTCTACGTATCTTTCTGTTTCTCTCATTATGTTTTTTCTGTTTCTTCCTTTTGTTTTGTGCCTCTCTTTCTTTCTTTCTTTCTTTCTGTTTTTTCTTTCTCTTTCTTGTCATTCTCACAGTTTCTGGCCCACATTCGGCTTTCTGTCTTTCTCCATTTTTCACATCACTCTCTCTCTCTCTTTCTCTCTCATTTTATTTTCCTCCTTTTCTTTCAGTCTTTGTCTCTTTTTCTAGCTTTCTACGGTTTCTCTTTCTTTCTCCATATCTTTCTGTTTTTCTCTCTTTCTCTATGTATCTCTCTATTTCTCTCATTCTGTTTCTCTGTCTCTTCCTCTTATTTTGTGTTTCTCTTTCTTTCTTATTCTCTCTCATTCATTCTGCTTTTTTCTTTCTCTTTCTTGTCATTCTCACAGTTTCTGGCCCACATTCTGTTTTCTGTCTTTCTCCATTTTTCTAATTTCACTCTCTCTATCTCTCTCTCTCTCTCATTTCACACACACACACACACACACACACACACACACACACACACACACACACACACTCTCTCTCTCTCTCTCTCTCTCTCTCTTACTTCCTCTCTCACTCTCTCTCAGTTTGTTGGATTTTAATAATTCTCTATATCTCTTTTGGCCAATCTATCAATCTCAAAGACACGTACGCTGACATGTGCTGCTATAAATATTAATGCGCCTAAAATACGTTTCATCTAATCGATCTATTCATGGACTGAAATATCAATCTTTTTGCCTGTCAGTCATCCTATCTTTCACGCTATCAAAATTTTTGTCTGTTTATCTTTCTCAGTCGATCCACGCTTTTACATCAATTTATCACACACACACACGCGGGCGCGCACAAACACACAAACAATATATATATATATATATATATATATATATATATATGTGTGTGTGTGTGTGTGTGTGTGTGTGTGTGTCTGTATTTATGCAGCATATCTTCATTCAAGCATGTTTGGTTAAATAATCTAGACATATTATGTCTACTTATTTTCATTTTAATCCTCTCAAATTCACGGATCATTTTCTAAGTGTTGTTATTAAACTGATTATAAAGACGCTGTAGATTTGGTTATTTCTTTTATTTTCTCAAGTACAGAAAATTCACAGCCATCAATTAAATTCATTTTTGTGTTAGAAATTCACCCCTGAAGCTGACCTTGGATGAGATTGAAAGTACTTGAGACAATAAAAGAAAGAACCAAAACTAAGGCGTCTTCCTTAATCAGTTTTGTAACAACACACACGCACACATATATATATATATATATATATATATATATATATATATATATTATTCTAAACGTTATTTTAGCGGATGCATGTGTTTAAGTAGACACGTTTCTTTTTTTCTTTTTTTCTTTACAATGTGAATTACGAATCTACTGGCCTGAACATTCGAGAGACTTAATAAAGAAAGAAATTTTGTCTCAAAGTCATTTGAATGCGTAGGCAGGTAGACATTAAAAAATAAAATCAAAAACAGAAAAAAAACAGGGCGTCTACTCAAACACGTGTAGCCACTAAAGTAACGTTTAATAAGAAATAATGTCTGATTATAAATAAATGGCATTAATTCTTTAGAAACTACTTGGCATTTGAAGTCGGAAATTAAAAGAATTCATTAATAAATATCCTTATATTTACGACAGTCATTACGTACGTCCACCCTTTCTTACACACACGCAAACACATTCATGGAAACTAAAGACGACATTTTATTGGCAGTTGGAAAACATTATGGTAAAGAAAAATATAACAGATTCTTTTCTTTTGGCTACAGTCCCAGATACCTGGCAGGTGAGGTAATACTGGGACGGTGGTACTGGTCGCCTACCTTGATTAAGACAATGAAAGAAGACGTCTATCTGACGCAAGACACGATTTACGCGGTGACCTAAAAATCATTTAAAACTTTCTTGCAGAAATAAAAACAATAATGCTGTTGTATTGCTCATGTCAGTTTAAACAAATATAAACTTAAGAGAAATTAAAGAAATAAAAAAACAAAAGAAGGAAGAAGCCCGTTTTATTAAAAATTTTAAAGTCAAGAAGAAGCTTAAAAGAAAATTTTTTGATCTATAATAATGATTAATTTGAAAAAAAGAAAGTTTGCAGAGGGAAGTGTCAGACGGAAACAAAGGAAAGGTTGTATGAGATAAGTACAGTGTAACCCGGATATAAGAGACCCGGATATAAGAGAAACCCGGATATAAGAGAGATTTTCTCTGGTCCCAAATTAGAGCCTGTGTTAATGTATATAAAATAGACCAAACCCGGATATAAGAGAAACCCAGATATAAGAGACTTCTTCTCCGGCCCAGACAACTCTCTTATATCCGGGTTACACTGTATTAACAAACGGAATCTGATAAAAAAGAAAGAAAAAATATTTGTGTAAGGAGAAACTGCCAAATAAAGAAGACGTTATATAAGATAGAGGTACATAAAAACAAACTGGGTCGGATAGAAGAAAGAAAGAAAGAAAGAAAGAAAGAAAGAAAAGTGTGTCGAAGAAATATATATATATATATATATATATATATATAGATGCGAGAGGTACATAAGAACAACTTTGATCTGATAGAAGGAAGAAAGAATGTTTGTATAAGTAGAGAAACTGACAAAAAAGCCGATATAAGATAGGTGCATCAGAACAAATGGGGTTTGATAGAAAGAAGAAAGGAAGTAAGAAAAGTTCGTAGGAGGAACTGATAGATAGATAGATAGATAGATAGATAGATAGATAGATAGAAGGATATGTGAGATAGGTGCATAAAAACAAATTGGGTCTGATACAAACAAAAGAAAGAAAGAATGAAAGAAAGAAAGAAAGAAAGAAAGAAAAAAGAAAGAATGTATAAGGAGAAACTGGCAAATAAAGAAAAAGTTATATAAGCTAGGGATATAAGCATAAACTGGGTTTGATAAAAAGAAGGGAGGAAGAAAGAAAAATGTGTAGAATGAGGAACAGAAAGAAAGAAAAAAGAAAGAAAGAAAGAAAAGCTTGCTAAAGGAACTGAAAGAAAAAAGAAAGAAAGAAAAAGAAAAACTTGCTAAAGGAACTGAAAAAAAGAAAAAAGAAAGAAAGAAAAAGAAAAACTTGCTAAGGGAACTGAAAGAAATAAACAAAGGAATGTCTGTCTGAGATAGATATATAAGAACAAAATAGGACTGAAATGAAATAAATAAAGAAAAGAAAAACAAACATTAGAATAAAATATTATGGGTTTTTTGGTATTATGATGACGATAAACAAAACAACATTGACAATATAATCGATGTTATATAGATTATATCCTGTTGTGTAGCGTCATTTATACAACATTTTTTATGAGTGTCAATATGTATTTATCTATAACACTAAAATTATAAAGTTATAAAAATCCGAACCCCCACCCCCCAAAAAAAATCAACAACAGATTCCTCAGGTATCAATATTTGATTGATAAATATAGAAATACAAAAAGAAACTTAAACATTACTTTATTAACAGGATGTACGTTCTTGATTATTAATCAATCACAAAGACTACAGGTCCTTTTTGAAATGGCTTTCATTCTTTATATTTTAAAATATCTTACATCTTAGCATAACTTATTTCTAGATCTAAAAGTTTTAATGATGAATGGCATTTTTTACAACGTGTCACGATATTCAAAAACCTATTCTGGATCCTTTACGATGGAAAAGAACTCATTTAGACTTGGTATTAAAAAGTAAAACTATTACTTTACATGTCTTTGAAATTTATAAGTGTTTTACAATACTGAAATCAGGATAACAAAGATGAAGAAGAAGAAAGAAAAGAAACAGAAGATGCAGAATAAAAATGAAAAGAAAAATAATCAGAAGAAAAAAAAAGAAACAGACGAAGTAACGAAATAAAAAAATGAAGAAGAAGAAGAAGAAGAAGAAGAAGAAGAAGAAGAAGAAGAAGAAGAAGAAGAAGAAGAAGAAGAAGAAATAATTGTGACTTTGTAATTCTCCCAAGAACCAACACGAATAGTATCTCTCGGACATTGCAGAAGAGTATGTAAGGTCCACGGTTCACACACTGGCTGATATTAATTCACAAAGTATAAGAGTTGAATAAAATATAGTGTTACGTACGTGAGATTGAATTACGCGTTTTCATTGGTAACGGCACGATAACAATATCCTTACAGAAATATATTCCCAACATTAAAACACTGTCATATGACAGCCAATACACGATTCAGTTTATATTTTTCACGGGTTCCAGAATTCAGAAAGCTAATTTCCAAGACAGAAAGACTCTCATTACTCAAAAGTATGGCGTAACACAATCTTCTTCGTCTCGTTTTTGTGCATTTATATTTGTTATGTGCAAAAGGTAATTATAATATTAACCGTTTCCTTATAAGGAAACATTCGGCATTTATTGACCAAGCATCCAGTGCTTTTCGCGTTACGTTTTCTTAACTCTCTAGAGATTTTGGTTCGGATAAAAGCTATGTATCTATTCTCTTCATTTCCAATGGTTATTGACAATTAGTCATTTTCTTATGAAGAAACATCCGGCAATCATTGACCGACTAGCCAGTGCTACTTGCTGTTGAAATTTATAAAATCTTAAAATTAAGACGATTCTTCTGGAAAATAGGTTTCTCAACTCCACTGGCTGCTATCATTCTTTCCAGCATTGATGGCGGTTTCCTTCCTAGTCTTTTGTTGGAAATAGTGAGGAATGCCAACATCTTGAATATGTCATCATTTTCTCTTTTCGAATTACTCTTGATATCTATTTTAGTTGTTGCTACTGTTAAAAGCTCCCAAGTGATTGATCTGGTACAGTTTTTTGTTTAAGATTATGTAGCGCCAGTCCACGAGGTTCTTGCAAAGGCCTAAAGGGTTAATTCACTCCAAGCCATTTAAAAAAAAACATTTTTAAACAAAACTAGGTTTATTAAGTATCTGAGTATTCAGTGTAGAAGAACGGTTAGAGAGTAGACCATTCGCTCGTGTAGTGAGTTCGATCCTTACCGAGGGTTTAATGACTCCTCCCATTCCTATCCTTATCCTTTGACTTGGTGCCATGTGTGATAACGCTTAGGCGATCATGTACCTTTCGATATATGACTGACGAGGCAGATTTTTTTCCCGCAGTAGCTTGCCATTACTTTCTGCGGTAGACCAGTTGCCATCCAAGGCTAAAGAACCCGGTCTGTCTTGCTATTTACTTATACCTGGGGGGAGGGAGAGGATTCATATCTTTCCCAATGGTATTAGCATGTAAGTGAATGTAATGGATCTGACTGGAATTCGAACTCGGCTCTCAGATTCTTCAATCCGAGCCGCCATCTATTACTCCTCATGGTACCATACTAATTGAAATTAGTAAATATCAATAATTAAAAGAAAATAATGTAAAAAAAAGCACTTTTATATTTAGCATAGTAAATTCTAGCGATAATGAGGATTTTCTAAGCGTAGCTTAGATGTGGTACAAGGCAGAAAGTATGGCGCACCCAGTGAGGATCGAACTTACTATTCAGTCTAATTGTTCTAGCGAGACAAGCTTGCTAACAATTACATCACAACAAAACCCGCAATATGCCTTGAACGCGTTTGGCGTAATTTGAGGACTAGATATTGACTCGGTTTTCTCCTCGATTCATTTGACATAAATAAAAATCATTCTAATATTGGTAGCAAAGGTAAATGTTTCTTAGTATAGGTCTTTGAATAGAGGAATTGTCCTGACTATCTTGGTATTTTGATGGAAGTTGAAATATTAGGTTAGCCAAAATGTTCGTTTGCTATATTAAGTAAATTTTCTACTTAATAAGTAAACGAACTTTTTAGACAAACCAATACGAAGTTCATATTGTGTTATTATCTCAGTCATTAACAAGAACCAATATAGTTTCTGTGTTGTAACTAGAATTCCTTTGTTTACATCCTGGTATTCTTGGGAAAACTTGAAGTGTGAAACAGTCTATGGTGAAGTCATGTAACTACCACACAGACACCATATTGATCCTTGATAATGACTGAGCTGGTCGAAAGTACTTGAATAATCTAATAACACTATATAAACTTCGGACAGTTTATCAACTTCTAACACAATGCTCAACACTTTATTTGAAAACTGGAAAAATACAATAAAAAATTAAACAAACAGAAATTGTCGATTCTTTTTAATCAAACTTCTTTGGATGAATACTTGCTGCCTAAATATACCTTAAATATGAGAATGAAGAATTTGATTTTTTTTTTTATTGTTTTTTATGGCTTATCAACCTTTTGTCGGTTATTTAAACATATTTTAGATAGTAAGAATATTTTTTTTGCAAATGAATACCGTATTAATAACATTTTTAGATAATAATGATTTTTACTATTTAACCCAAATCTGGAGAGGAGAAAAGGTAGAATCATACCTTTCCCAAGAGTATTTACGCGTTTAAAGAAACTGATTGTAATTCGAATCGAACTCGACTCTCCGATTTCCAATTCCGAGCCGTTATCCATTACACCATCCACACAGCCAAGCTTACGGCTCCATGTCATCCCAAGCGGTCACCCCTCTAGTTACTTACCATGCTCGACGTTGCTTAACTTCGATGTTTCAACGTGATATGGCCGTAAGCCAAGCATTTTTAAATTCTCGTGTTAAGTAACAGCTCTAATAGCAAAAGGGGGTCTGCTAATCCTCTGCAAAGTTGATCTTCCCATTGGACGATTTTTTAACAGAGCTAGTAAATGACAGATTAATGATAAGAGTGCAGACCGCCATTAATATCAACTGATTTAGAGTAATTTATTTAATATTTCACATTTTTAAGCGTAAATGAGATTAGATTAAAAAAAAATAGCAGGAGATTTCTTACGGTTCACGAAACCGTTAGGATTCTTCTTTTTTTGCAGAATAAATACAGAAAGGATTTAAGGAAAACCTTGATTGTGATTTATATTGATTACATACAAATAAATAGCCAAACAGAAATAAATGCCAGTAATCTGTAATCTTTGTTTTGTAGGTTATGTAAGTCGATGTGAAAGAAAAAGAAATTATCCACTGAAACAGAGCGTTAAAGACCATTTTAATTTCTGGCATGACATAAAAAGTTTATTGATTTTATCACACACACACGCACACACGCACACACACACACATATATATATACATATATATATAGTTGGGTAATGAAAGGTTTGGTAATCCGTATGAATAATCCCAAGGAGGATGTAATGCAGGGAGTTCAGAGCGAATATTAATTTAATTAAAATTAAAAAACAGACAACCTTAAGGGCCCATTGATTATATTTTATTTTCCCAGGAGAAAACAATTTCCTGGGGAAATAAAATATATATCAATGAACCCTTAAGGTTGTCTGTTTTTTAATTTTAATTATATATATACACACTCGCGCGTGCGCGCGCACACACACACACACACACACACACACACACACACACATATAATGTGTGTAAAATTTGTCACTTGGCTGATTCAGTATCCCGACTCAAGAGTTTCGTAGACGAACCTGTCCGTTCACTCTTCAGGGAGTTTTAGCAATTTACTGCTTATATTTTTGGGATTTTTTTCTCTTATGCACATTTAACACTGGTGTAAGTTTTCTTCTGTATTCTCTGTGTTTGTGTGTATATAGCTAAACCCAACAATATTTGCCTGTTTAATTTTTCATTTTATTTTTTCAACTGAAGAAAACATGTTTTTACAATTGAAGAAGTTGTACATTGGGATAAAAAAAAAATGTTTCCACTGTTATGCTTTCTTTTGTTTTTCAAGGAATTTTAACCTCAGTCATCAAGAACTGGATGTTGTCAGCATGGTAGACAAGATTTTGTTGACTATATCCTGGTATTTTTGCTGAGAGGGCTGGGATACAAATTAGATATATATATATATATATATATATATATATATATATATATATATATATATATATATATATATTGAACTTCCTTGGGGAACTTTATTAAGCTAAATGGAAAGATTTTATTCCGTAACTTGTATTTATACACAAATGTAATGATGAGGAAAAATATCGTTAAGTTTTAAAATTTTGAATTTGAAACCGCTCTAAAATAATCTTAAAGCTTGACGTGTAAAGAAAGGTAAACTATGGAGGACGATAACTGATATAATTTATTGCCGAATCAACGAAAGTGAGTAAATGTTATAGGTGTTTTAGAATTTTTATTTATTTATTTTGAAATGCAATTCCAATTAAATACAGGTTATCGCTGATTTTGTTGACTAGTGTATATACATATATTATTACTATTATATATATATACTATTATTACTGCTACATATATTATTATTATTATTATTATTATTGTTATTACATCGTTTTAGTGAGTACAGTACACGTTTTATAAGTTGATATCTTGTATTTTTTTATTTATTTTCTTATACAGTGAAATTAATATCAACCGGCCCAGATCGTCATACTAAAGAAAAATGTACTTCTGGACAAGAATTGAACTCGTATTCCATGAATGAAACTTCCCCTTAAACCGAAATATGCTATGATAAAACTGTATACACCATGCACTGTTGATTCTTCTGACCATTCTCTATCTATCTCTATCTATCTATCTATCTATCTATCTATCTATCTCTCTCTCTCTCTCTCTCTCTCTCTATATATATATATATATATATATATATATATATATATATATATATATATAATATATAATAAAATCAATTAAATTTTAAATCAATTAAGTTTTCAATATTTGTGCTGACACGCGAGGGTAGTATTATTTTTTTAAAACAAAATTTTAGTCTGTGGTGTCGCGTGATATTGGTGTAACGTGGACTTTGAGAATTCAGTTTAATTTTAGAATGCCCATTCCAGAATAAAAAGTGATTTTGTTGATTGTGGCTTGTTTTGATATGGCTAATATAAGTTAATAGTTTTAAACTGTTTGTAACAGAAAATAAATCGTAAATGTCTATTACTGCTGCTAACAAGCAGAAATTTTTTTTTCTCCTGATGATGGTCATGCTGGCCGAAACTAGTCGAGGAATCCGATTGAAATAATAAAACGAAAAAATATTAGTATACACAACCCAGTGTGTCTGAAAATTTTAAGTTTTCAATATTTTTTATTTTTTATTCTTCAAAACAAACACACACACACACACACACACACACACACACACACACACACATATATATATATATATATATATATATATATATATATATATATATATATATATATATATATATAATTCAATTTAAATAGAAAAAAAGACAACCGTAAGATTCGCTCTGATTAACATTGCGCTCTCTGGATTACATCCTCCTTGGGATTATCCATATGGATTACCAAACTTTTCATTATATATATATATATATATATATATATATATATATATATATATATATATATATATGTGTGTGTGTGTGTGTGTGTGTGTGTGTGTGTGTGTGTGTGTGTGTGTGATGGTTGGATGTCTCCCTGCTAGGGTGGTTAGCATATCTATATTTCTTCAGCGCCTACATAGCCCACCTGTTTATAATGCAATTATGCTGAGCGGGCCTTAGTTACACTTTCTCGTAGAGATCGCATAATCTGATGAATATAATCAATTGGAACGAGGCCAGTACTCTCAGTCCCTCGCTCACGATGACTTGTGAGTTCATGCTAGCACAAGTATCGACAGCTTACTAACAGTTTCTCTCACAAAACTCGTGGTATAGCTTTCAGGCAATTCCCA
The DNA here is from genome assembly GCA_903632075.3 of Acanthosepion pharaonis. Lineage (NCBI taxonomy): Eukaryota > Metazoa > Mollusca > Cephalopoda > Sepiida > Sepiidae > Acanthosepion > Acanthosepion pharaonis. The sequence continues at coordinate 1,836,144 of CAHIKZ030003842.1, read as the reverse complement.
ACTGAGTTGCGGGGACTGGGACTATCTCCCCAGGCCTATATATTCAAGAAATCAAGAAGTATGATAAGATTTGAACCCGAAACTAAGCTGGGAAAATTAAGGTTCTAACCGCTCGACTAAAACCAAAGATTTAAAAAAAAAAGTTCTTTTATAAAATAAAACTTCATGGTGAGGCTGAGAACTTTTCAGCCCACTTCGTACAATTGCGTATTTGCAGGAAAGAGTACATTCACAATATAAATAATAGTATTTTATGTGCGACTTGAGTTCATATTACAAATAATAATAAGCTTTCACATATATACACACACACGTACACGCACACGCATGCGCGCGCGCACACACACACACACACATACTACTAATCACTAACATGCACGTATAGCTATTGCAACGTTTACCAGTAGTAGCGGCAGCAGTCGGTAAGGAGGTTAAGGTGCGCAAACACACAAACACACATACAGACGTAGACGAAGCCAACGCCAAACATTTTAAACATATACAGAAGTGCACACCTCACGTGTGGAAACATGTGCCACCAGCTATGATTCGCGCCCCCTCCCTGCAACTATTTCTGCCACTGTCTACTGCCATTCCTCCAACCGCAGCTATTAACACGACCTACCACTACTGCAGCGATGAACTGATTATGACGGCTAGACAAGTTGTCATAAAAACACTCCCACACCCATTAAGAACGAATTCTTTTTAACGATTTATATACACCCAAAGAAACTATGCTATCCACGACTACTGTTTCAATACTGTAGAGTATTATTATGATGTCTGTATGTCTATGTATGTGTGTGAGTGTGCGCATTTTACTGTTTAGTAGTGTGTTGCGGTTGGTGTGTGTGTGTGTATGCCATCGTTTCTGTATCTCGTGTCTCGTGTGTTAATGCCCTCAACGAATGTATTTGCACGTGCTTGTGTTTTCGTATTTCTCTGTTTTTGTATGAGAATTTACAGGCACAGGCGGACTTCTTTTATTTATTTATTTATTTTTTTTTTTGTTGCGTATCTAGAAACATGAAGTTAAATTAAAAATCAAAAACATATATATATATAAAAATAAAAATAAAAATTGGAAGTGTTGTGCCAAAAAAGCGAAAAGACAAACCTTACTAATAGCTACAAAAAATAG
>CAHIKZ030003842.1:1820000-1830000 GCA_903632075.3 Acanthosepion pharaonis | reverse complement strand
TGATAGCTTAGTAAGCTTAAACGAAAGGGGAGAAAAATATCTTGGATTTGCCAGAGAATTTGAAATTTTCAGGAAACATGAAGGTGACAATTACACCTACCATTGTTAGCCCTCTTGTATTAACTCACTTTGTTTCCCATTGTACCTCTCTTAGCACCTGTTAAGCATTATAAAGCAGTATAAAAGTAAAAAGACAAACATCTCTCTTTCGCGCCCTCCTTCTCCGCCTTCTCTCTCTCTCTCTCCCTCTCTCTCTCTTTTCTCACTCTTTTCCCCCTTAAGATACCGTAATGACAAGATGTGTCTCGTTTCCTCTCTGGAGAATTTAATATTCATGCATATCACATATCGCATGGCGTATCACGGAAATTTTCTTTACTTTTCTGTTGTTTGCTTTCTCTTGCTCTTGCTCTTGCTCTCCCCCCTCTCTCTCTCTCACTATATATACATAGAGAGAGAGAAAGAGAGAAGGACAGAGATAGAGAGAGTGAAAGAGAAAGAGAGAGATAATGTATCTTTGAATCCACCTATTTGAATATGTTAAGACATTCAACCGAATGCCGTATACAATTGGTGACCCCATTCTGTTACAACTGGTGACTCCGACGTGATTTGAATACACAGCTGTCACAGTACATTTAGAACAGTCTCTGTTGCGTAGCACTCTAGTTATCAGTTTCGTCTGGCCCGACCAATTCGCGAACATAGTTCGATCCTCATCAAATAAGATACGCCATCGATATTGTCTTATGTCAAAATTAGTGAATGATAAACACATATATTTGTGTGTGTATTTACACACACGACAAAACACATATATGTATATGAATAAAGACAACAGGAACACTTATCTTAGTCAACGCGTTTCGTCAACTGAGAGACTTTATCAAGGCAAGTACAAGGATTTTATTTTGTGACAAATATTTATATACAAGAGAAAAAATGTTATTGGCTTTTCAAAAGTTTTGGTATGGCAGGAACTCATGAATACTCGTCTATCTCAGAGGACGAATCACGTCGGCTAAGATAAGTTTTCATTTTACATAAAGTCTTCTGTGACTGAGATGTCTAAACGGATATGCTTGGCTACACGGTTGTTTCTTTTCCGAAGTCCCAAGTGGAAGGCCCATTAAGACTCTCGAATACACAGTCCGGTAGACAGAGATTTACACTGTTTAAAAACCAGGTATGTCGACTCAAACACGTGCACCCACTAAGTATAACGTTTAAAGTAATAAGAGACACTCTTTTTCTTCTTCTTATAGAATTGTTCTGCGCTGTCGTTCTCTCATTAGGTGTATTTCTGCAACCCTGTCTATGTCACCTCACCAACAATTATTATAATTAGTATATATTGAATTTCCCCACCCGATGGCATTCGTGTCAGATTAAAAGACAGCATATTTCTTCTTCTTCTTCACTACTACTAGCAGCAAAAAAAAACAAAAAAACAAAAACAAAAACAAAAAAAACAATTATCTTCGTCATTAACATCTTGAGAATTTATTCTCATAGTTTTTTTTTATGACTAATGTTTCTTCCTAAAGTTCCAGTTGTACTTTCAGTGCTGTAAATAATAATATCTCCCCAATTATTCCGCCCACACTCTTCTTATTTTACAACGTTTATTTTCATGGAAACTTCTAAAAAGATTTTTAATTTCTAAGAAAATGATCGCTTAGAATAGCGAAACTGAAATTTGATAGAGATTGTGAAACATTCATTCAAATTGTAATTCATTCAATTCTAAAACTTCATTCAAATTATAATTTATTCAATTCTGAAAATTAATTCACTTTATAGTTTATAACAAATCAAAATAATATTTAATCGTGCAACGTGTCGTCTTTCCTCTTTATTTAAAAAAAAAAAAAATAAAATTTAAAGACCTGGCTGAGAAAAGAACCTTTGGAGTGCTTGACATAATTTGTGCCTTTTTGCAATCGCTTCATCATAGTCATAGTAATGTTCGACAACGCACGACAATTTGTGGGGAAAAGAATGACAAATGAAGCCAATGAAGATTTATTTATTTTATTTGCGGTAAATTTTTGTATATTGAAAAAAAAATGTTTTTCAACTCTCATTAAATAATTTGTTGCATGTTTAAAATAAATTCCTTCATTCAAACAAACTTTTAAATAAAATTTAATAAACGCTTCGCGCGGCTTATTCCGATCATTAACTTAGATTTTTTTTAAATACCAAAAACCTCTAGATAACGTACGGATAGACCTCTTAAAAACCCTTTCGTGCAACGCACATTCACGCGCATGCGCGCGCATACACACATACACATACGAGGTAGTTCTTCGGTACAGCAAAACAGCATGAAATAAGTACGTTTCGTTTTATGTTTTTTTCTTTTTCTCTCTTTTTTTTCTTCTAAATTAACACCCCCTCAATCCTGACTCTAGTTATATTTCTTTTTCTCTCTTCCCACTCTTCGTACTGAAGAGTGAGCCGATGGAGAGGGGTGTAAAAATCATACAGGAAAAGGTGGTGAGGACGTGCTTGCTCTCTGTGTTATGTCACATCGAACCGAGTCAGTGGTTGTGTGCAGTGAATAAAGAGTTGTGTGGAGCACATGTTTAGCCAGGACAGAGCAGCCGAGAGAGACACGTGACTTACTCAGCCAAACTATGGAAGCACGCAACGGAAGCTTTTTTCCCCCTCTTTCTCTTTTTCTCTCTATTACTGTTTCCTTTCGCCCGCACCTTGAAATTCACTACGTAATCGCAAAGGTTTGTCTCGTGTCTGGATTGTACTTTTCGTGTGTTATTCATCAATTTCGTCTCTTACCAATGGTACAGCTGCAGCCTGGGCCGTGGCTATGACAGCTGCTGCTATTTTGGGGGGAAATTTTGATTTCTTTTTTTGGTTTGTTTTAAAGATTTCATTTTTTTTTATATATATATGAGATCATTGTAAATAAAATCAAGTACGATTTTTGAAGTTTGAATGACAATCATCTGACACGGATTTCTTATTTAAAGAAATAATAATTTGATGAGTAATAATCAAATCTCATTAATTTTCCGTGCTCTGTTAAAGCAAGAAGAACGCTAAAAGCAACAAAATTAATGGTGAATTTAAAATTTCGGCCAAAAATTTGACCCTATTACAAACAAAAGTTTATATATTTGGATGAGAGAAAATGCCATTTTTAGCATATGAATGTATGTATGCTTACGATTAAGGCCATATCATTGTGATATGTCAAGCATTAACGATCCCGCTAGCAACTTACTATCAGCAACCGATGATGTAGACTTGCTATTCTTTTCAAATTATTGCTCTTGATGCTCAGAACGATTGATTGATTTGTTTTTTTACGGCTTATCAACCTTTTGCAGGTTATTTAAAGGCAGGAAGTATTTTTTAGATTGTAAGAATTTTTGAGACAGTAATGATTTACCGAGACAAATACTACTATTTAACCCATAGCTGGGGGAGAATAAGTGGATTCATACCTTTCTCAAGGGTATTTGCGCGTAAGTGGTTATAACGAACTCAACTGGAACTGGAACTCGGCTCTCCGATTTCCAATTCCGAGCTGTTATCCTTTACACCACCCGCACATCCAAGCTTACAGCACCTGGTATTTCCAAACGGTCACCCATGTCGGTACTGACCAGGCTCGACGTCTCTTAATTTCGGTGATCGTACGAGAACAGATGCTTCAACTAGATTTGGCCGTAAGCCTTTTGATGCACAGAGTGGTTTTCATCCAGTACACTGTTGTTCTTGTTATAAAGAGCGTATGATTGCAAAGGAAAGAACTAACAAGGATAATTACTCAATATTGTAAGAGCTTGCTTGCTGGTGCACAGACGAGTCGTAGCCTAAGGTGGCAGCTTAATCAATAATGATTAAAACGCTGGCAGTAGATATACATCTTCAATATATTTACCAAATGTGAAGAAACGAGGTGAAGAAACCTGTGTTACACGAATCAGATCGAGAAGGCCATCCCTACCAACGTAGAAACCGACATTCAAAATTCCTGCTCTTCACTCTGGCACTTTCACCAAGCTCTCGGGCTAGTGAGAAATACCTGACAATTTCACCCACGAGGCTGATCATTTTCAGTTTAAACTGACACTGTTTTCATATATTGTGACAATTTTGCTTAAAGTTCAAGACTTTTTAAAAAATTTCAGATGAAAACTTAAAAGTTTTATGACAGATTTCAGTGAAATTTGCTCTTTCGAAAAATATAGTTTTTCATAATAGATTAGTAATAAAAAGAAATCGACCCCGCGTTAAATAGCCCAAGTAAAGCTGAGATTTGTAAATAACAACATGTTCACAATCAAGCTATTCTCTGACCATTAGTTATAATCCATCTACTGCACTTATATAGAACATATAAGTAATTACTTATTATGCATAATCGGTAGGGAGACTGGCCCGAAAGAAATGCCTCGTATTATATTCGCAGACCATGTCAGAGGCGGATGTTGGTGATCTATCTATCTATCTATCTATCTATCTATCTATCTATCTATATATATATATATATATATAAATCGCAGCCGAGTGTTTGACTGCAATGTCCACTTTACACACACACACACACACACACACACACACACACACACACACACACACACACACATATATATATATATATATATATATATATATATATATATATATATATCATTTATCCCAAGCAATGCAACAAAGCCACGAAGAAAACAGAAAATAACTGCATTTACAATTCTGAAAATCAAACTTGATCGGCAAGCAAGAAACCGGAAGAGAGTTCCACAAACGAGAAGTGCGAAAAAAGAAACTTTTAGCATAGAACCTACGTTTACATCTAGCCATTTCAAATGTAAAATTATATATATATATATATATATATATATATATATATATATATATATATATATATATATATATATATAGAGACATTGAAGTCAACAACCAGCGGCGACATTCCGTTTCATGCTTAAACACAATCGTCAGGTCATGTGCATGAAACAGTCTGTCGTCGCTGTGTGTTGACTTCAATGTCCACTTTTATATTTACATACGCTCTATCACTGATATTGAGCACTTTAACCCACAAATAGAGCTTACCTTCAAAGAATATATTTTATAATATATATATATATATATATATATATATATATATATATATATATATATATATGTGTGTGTGTGTGTATGTGTATGGTGTGTGTGTTTGCGTGTGCGTCTCTGTGTTTGTGCGTGGTCGTGCATTTCTGTGCTGGCGCTACTATTGGAACGCATTATCTACTAAGTAACTGTGCTCACATTCACGGTCTGGTTTCCGTAAACGTTCAGAAAGAATTGATGTAAGTGAAATTTTAATTACAGAAAAGACAATGGTTTGACTATCGTTTACTGGCTAAAGTCTTGGGGGAAGAGAATAGTTTGAATAAAAGAGTTGCTTAAATGGAATTGGAAAACACACTGTGCTGATAATTTCGGTGGCAAAGAATTAATTAAAAGCAAACCTCGGAATAAAGATTAAAAATTTAAATAAGGTAACATTTCTTAAATATTTGCCACAATCGCCCTAGTGATCGCTCATACTTCTCAGGAAGAAGTCCATTCCTAAGATTTGCTGCTCAGTAACATATCAGCGGTTGGTGAGTTTTCACCTTCTTGGATCACTGTCGATAGATAATCACCAGAACTCACCAAATAACCAATAATGTAAGGAAATGCTTTGATATAGGCAATATGGCAATGATAATTTAGTGGGTTTGACTACCATTTATCGGGCACATGTTCTTGGAGGAAGACAACGACTTGAATAGAGCAGCTGACTAAATGGCATTGGTAAATACACTTACAGTGCTGATAATTATGGTGACAAAGTATGAACTCAAAGTAAATCTAAGAATACAGGAGGTTCTCGACTTACGTCGGACATCCGTTCCTACGGCACGACGTAACCTGATTTTCGACGTAGGTCAGAACTCACCAACATAAGCACCTACGCCTTACGCTTGGGAGCCAGAATGAAGCTAGAAAAGCACCCCCCGCAAAAAAAAAAACGAGAGATAGAGAATGTAGCATAATCCAATATGGCGTACAGCCTGTGAAGAAACAACGCCGTTTTCCTCATATAGCGCAGCGTGACGACGTATTATATTATGGAAGATGGTGCCGTAACCAGGAAACTCCGTACGTCGTATCCGACGTAACCCGAGGAGCTTCTGTAATGATTAATAATTTAAATAAGATAACCTTACATATTATTGTGTTAAATCCACCTTCAGTTATATTCAACCTTTACAATTACAATTAACAGAAGGTAAAGTTGTAACCATAGTTCATTTATGGTGTTCCGATTGTTCGATGACGTCTGAGGTGTACTTGTTCACTTCTAGGGCCCTGTATCCGGTAAACGCTTAGATTTCGTTCTTTCCACGCATAAAACGTGCCCGGGCCAAAACATCTAAGTATTGGAGAGGATTTTAAATTAAATAATGCTGCTGGTGATGATGATCATGAATGTGATAAATGCCCTACCAGGATTGACTCTCATGGCTTTTGATCATAATTGATTGGAGGTGTTAACATGTATTGTTTTATCTTTGTGAATTAAGATGGGCTACAGTAGATATCCTATTCAGTATCACAGATTTGCTTGCCTGAGTTTTTCTAAGTTTGAAAGATGAGGCAACCAAGGCAACTTGCGAGTTACATCTAGATATTTTAGAACACCCTCAATCGGAGACTGTCCAAGTTGATTGGGTGAACCAACTGGAAAATATTCGTAATTGGGCTTTGCCTACAAGGTTATGCGCTGCTTTTGTCAAAGTCTGTCACCCTATCACGCGCATTTGGCTGTAATATGTCTGCCTGGTATACATTTATTAAACAGTGTTTCATGATGAGTATATTATAATTCGTATATTTGCAGTCGAGCATCACTTTTTTGGCGTGCTACTCTTTCAATTATTAATAATAATAATAATGTTACAATTTTATGGGACTGCACAATACACACAGACAGAACAAAGCTAACAACCCAGACATTGTTATTAGAGACCGCAAACAAAAAAAAAGTTGCCTCCTTAATGATATGGCAGTCCCTGCAGACTGCGATGTATCTTTGAATATCTTCAAAAAGCTACCAAAATACAAGAACCTTGAAAACGAAATCTCAAAAATGTGGCACATGGGAACATCAACAATCCCTGTTGTAGTTGGAGACCTCGAATTGATTGGAAAAGATTCCAGTAGACTAATTGAAGGGATTTCTGGAAGCTGATGCCTTAAATAAATACACAATATTGTTCTCACGAGCACAACCCACACCTTACGAAGGGCTTTATCTACGTAAAATATGTAATTTTTGTGTTTTTTTTTTAATTGGTCAGTGGAAAATGTCATGATGTCATTTCCAACCTTAGGTCTCTGGGCGGGACCCGGCAAGAAATGAGTACATACCAGAAATCAAAGGAAATAAACTACTACTACTACTACTACTACTACTACTACTAATAATAATAATAATACATCTTTATACTAAGGCTAGCTGATTGTCATCACAGGAGATCGAATGACAGCAACCACTTCTCACTCACATACTAATATACCTGTGGTGTATATATAAGGCTATATAATACATATTAAAAGTTTACAGACTTTTTGTATCTATTGAGTTTGTTGGTCTTCCTTTCCAAATTGCTAATAATCTTTAGCTAAACAGCTTTGAGATTTGGTCTATTAAATTTAAATATAACGTTGCAGTAAATGCTTTACTTACGACTATTGCAGTTTTTCACGTAATACACTAATTACACGCACCTGAGATGACTCACGCGAGACAAAAAAAACTTGGATGCAGCCATTATAAAGGTTTCGGAAATGTACATGAACAACTGCCGTTTTTGCGAAGGATCATTTAAAGTATTAGAGAAGAAGATGGACAAACTCAATTGACTCATATATATATATATATATATATATATATATATATATATATATATATATATATATATATATATATATATATATATATATATCCGACTAAGTAAAACAAATTTTTTATTATATTATGTAAAGTAGGTCGGATCGAGAGCATTCCTGCAACCATATATATATATATATATATATATATATATATATATAAAGTAGAATAAGTTGGTCAATAAAACAAAGTCAAACGAAAAGGGTTTGCGATGAAATCAGTACGAAAAAATATTTATTAATATTAACCAGGTGACAATAAATATTTTTCGTACTGATTTCATTGGTACCCTTTCGTTTGACTTTGTTTTATTGACCAACTTATCTACTCTACTTTAAATTATATGAAGCATACGTGTACTTTTTTTTTCGGTTATATATATATGTGTGTGCGTGTGTGAGTATAATTTATTTAATGGATTTAAATATACATGAACATATCTAAATCTAAAAATATCAGTAAAATAAATACGCTGAAGATAAAATAAACAAACAAAAAAAATGCTTTCCTATGAGTGCATCGTCGAAGTGACAATGATAGCAGTAATTCTGGTTGTAGTGGTTGTCGTCGTAGACGTGGTATTAACAGTAAATGGTGCAATCGACGCAAGGACTTCCAATATCTTCACGTGGCTAAGCGGTGTGTCTGAACTGAGTGAATCATGAAGGAAAAAAAAGACCTGTCGCCAGCCATACACTCACAGACATATACGAACACACACACACACTCGCACGCACACACACACACACACACACACACACACACACACACACACACAAAAGTAAGAAAAAGTAATTTATACATCATTGTCCGCAAGCGAACATTTACATACACAAATACAGTCCCACACTTCGAAACTGCACAATCTTCTGGTATATATATATCTACATACATATGTGACTAGACATGTTCCTATGTGTATTGAAGTATCTATCTATCTATCTATCTATCTATCTATCTATCTATCTATCTATCTATCGCAACCTGTTAAAATCTATCTATTTATCGCAGCCTGTTTAGATCTATCTATCTATCTATCTATCTATCTATCTATCTATCTATCTATCTATCTATAAAATGGGTGTGCGTAGAGGGGAAGGGAGAGAGAGAAATAACTGTTTCCAGAAAGTTCACAACGTTATTCATTTTATGAATATTTATTATAGAGTATGAGGGAAGGGGAAATAAAATGGAGAGAGAGAGAAAGAGAGAGAGAGGGAGGAAGAGAGAGAGAGAGGGGGGAAGAGAGAGAGAGAGAGAGATTAGGGGTACTAACATCAACCCGTTGCCACCCATCCTGTTTTCCGTTTGTAACAACCACAGGCGTTAACGAGCCAGTGCACTGTACGGAACATGTATCTAAAAATGTACAGCGCCAGAGAAATGTCAGGCTTTTATACGTCCTTCTGGACAGTGACAATCGTGATCACAGTTCAACTCCGAAATTGTGACTGTAGAATAATCAAAGTTCATTTTCAAAATGTTAAAAAAAAAGAACTGTTAAGAAATGTTGTTCGCCATAGAATAACATTTTTGCAAGTGGTTGAGAGTATCGTTGAGTTCCCTACGACACGATCTTCTGTCAAAACTAGCTTAGTCAGAGAAAATATGTTCAATGTTCGGGCGCAGGTAAAAGACAAGATATCGAATTCTGATTTTCCTACACAGGTAGACCGTCGTAGCTTAGTTCCTGAAACCCCATCCACCCACGAGAGGTTGTGTGGGTGGAGATTAATACGGTGGGGCGTAACCCTATAGCTAACAAGTTCATCTTTTCGACAAATTCACCAGGGTAACAAATTCGAATCTCCATCAGAACCCTTTTACTGTAGCCTTGTGTCAGACCAAGTAAAGCTTTATCAATTGTCTATATTACCATCTTGCGAAAAACATTGTAGCAACTGTGGAAGAATTGAGTAGACTTCACCCGATTCATTGGGAATATTTGTTAATTTCAAATTAATTCGGCATAGAACTAACAGTGGGTAGAAAAGAGATAGAAAGAGTGTTTTGCGTCAGCTTTCAGAGTAGGAAGTG
>CAHIKZ030003842.1:1812500-1815000 GCA_903632075.3 Acanthosepion pharaonis | reverse complement strand
TTGAATTCAGAGTTTTCCTCCTTGTAAACTGGCGGCCAACCAAGGCTAGAGAAATTTATAAAGTCTTTGTCTTCAAACAATTTTTCAGGAAAATAGGTTTCTCAAGTCCAGTAGCGTCCTGGGTAAGACATTAAACTACATCCGCGTCCTGGGTAAGACGATAAACTATGTCCAGCAGCAAGGCCTCGGATCAGGAGGTTTTGAGGAGCGTGGAACCACCTCTTAATTGCTGGTATTTCCAGGTCCAACCTGACCCGGGGTGGTAGCACCTGTTAGGGTCCCAGCTATGGACAAATAGTTAATTATTACCAACAATACATTCTTGAAAAAAATATTACCAGCAATACAATTTTGATGGAAAAATATTACCAGACAGATTTTTGATAAAACAAAATATTACCAGCAATAAAAAAATGTCGGTATTAAATAATCGATTGTGGTTGATATGCCGTAAAACAAAATAAACCAAACCAAACCAGTCAAGTCCAGTAGCTGTTACCACTCTCTTCAGTATTGATAGAGGTTTCTTTCCTAAACTTTAATTTGAATTAGTGTGGAACGTTAATATCTTGATTATGTCATGGTTTTCTCTTTTTTTTCAATGTACTATCCATTTTAGTTGTTGCCGTTGTTGAAAGTCCTCAAGTGATGTAGTTTCTGTTATCTGGTACAGTTCTTTGTGATTTTGTAGCGCTAGTCCACAAAGTTCAAAGAAGGGTGGTCTTCGCCAAGGTATACAAGATCTTCGCACGAAGCCATTTTCAACCATTGATCTTAAAAAGCAGTTGTATACAGCTGACAGTTTCCGAACGAGATTGGCGTCATGCATGACATCCACATGAAAGTTTCGATCTGACGAGGCTATTTAAGAACATGATAGGGGTTTTCGATTTTATAGCAACTTCCGGTGTCGGGCGAAACTACCCATAGCACAACCTATTCTTTGTTCAATTTCCTTTTCTTCTATACTAAATCTGTTATACCTGATCTACATACCGAGGTATTTGAAGTATTTAGTATTTACTAATACCACATCCTGATTTTTTATGATGGATTCAGGGTTTGTATTGTCATTGCTTTCATTATAGAATATAGAAAATATTATCTAAATTTACAGAATTCTTTTTACCAGATTATAAAGTAAAATAATATTTTTTGATATTATCTTATTAACCAGCATTTAAAATCCACATTAGTGAAATTTAAAATTACTGGTTTGTGTTCGATCTTAAGGAAAAGTCAATATTTTGAACACTGTTTTTCTAGGCTTCCTTGTTTACAAGATATAAGTAACACATTTTCTATTTACACCCATTTTGCCTTATACTATACTAAAATAAAGTTAATAAATATTACTATAATCATCAAAATATTAACACTTTAGTGGAGTCTAAAATGAGTACCATATTCAATGATACATAAGAGCTTCACATAAAAAAACTCTCTCAAATATATCTTATATACAAAGTTAAGCTAATGCTTACCCAGACACCAAAAACTACCAGTACTTTTACCTATCCTAACCCCATGTTATATTATTACGATTATTGTATTATATTGTTATCAAATATAACATTTAACAATCGCTGAAAGTGTTTAAAATACTGTCTTACGTCATTTTTCTGCCTAATACAAATGAAAAAAAATATTTATATTATTTTTATAAACAATCAAGAGTGGTCTTCCCTTGTTTTGTTACTCTCCTCTATTTCTGTTTACTGGGACTATAAAAGGGCACTATACGCGAACCTTGTATTCTCAGTTTAATAAAGCTTTCTTAAACCCTACACCCGCGTACTTTAGTCATTACAATTATATCAATATTTTATTTGTTATATATTATTATCATATTAATGTTATTTATTATATATTATTATATTAAAATGTTTATTAAACACTGATAAAGGAAGCTAGCGAATTTTATTAGATTTTAGTAACGAAGTAAGTGGATATGTATAATCGCCTTATTTCTTCGGTATATCTACCTGAGTTATACGATCACTAATAAATCCTTATCTCCATCTATTTGTCAATTCATAGGATACATATTGAATGTCGAAACTTAGTCAAGCAAATTTCAGATCAAAAATTGCAAAATAATCTGTTCGATTATCGATTTTTCCATACGGCCGAAAATATTTAATGGCAGTAACTAAGTCGGGAGTTATACGAATAACGAAAGCCTCAAATGCAGTCGATGTTAAAATACAACAGTGATACTTTTTTTTTTCTTCCTTTCTTTCCTTTCCTTTCCTTTTTTTTTTTTTTTTTTTTACTTGCCACCAGAATTTGCTGAGTCACTCCCTATAGATAACCATTTGAATGAATAAAAGTTTTTTGGCGTACATTTTTGGTTAGTTCCAAGCTGCGATATCCCAGTTTACATAAATAGATATTACTGATATAATTATCTAAATTTACCAAATTCAAACCAAACTGTTTCTTCCTATTCCTCCTCCTAATCTTCTTTCCTTTCCTTTTCTGTCCTTTGTTTTTTCAA
>CAHIKZ030003842.1:1770000-1807500 GCA_903632075.3 Acanthosepion pharaonis | reverse complement strand
CATGTTGCTCCGATCATGAGTTTTGAATCACTCTAAGTATTATAATTAGCAGCGTGCTTTGTCACATGTATATGAGTATAGGAGTCTGTGTATGTGGGTGAAAGAGAGAGAGAGAGAGAGAGAGTAAGATAAAAAGAAAGAAGACGCACACATACATATATATATGTGTGTGTTTTCTATCTATCTATCTATCTATCTATCTATCTATCTATCTATCTATCTATCTATCTATCTCTATATATATATATATATATATATATATAGGAGAGAAAAGGAGATTAAGGATATATATATATATATATATATATATATATATATATATATATATAGAGAGAGAGAGAGAGAGAGTGAGAGAGAGAGAGAGAGGGGAGAGAATAGAGAGAAAAATAGTGAGAAAGAGAAAGACAATATATATAATGAGATATAAGGAGAGAAAGAGAGAAAAATGTTATATAGAGACAAATTAGAAAGAAAGATAGGCAAAGGATAAGAGAAAATATATAGAGAAAAATAATGAGAGAGTGAGAAAGAGAGAGAGAGAAAAAGCATAGAAAAAGAGAATAATATAGAGAGTGAAAAAGAGAAGAGAAAGAGAAAGATCTATAGGGAAAAGAGAGAGAGAGGTAAGAAAAGATAAATATAGGAAGAGAGATAACGAAAGAGAGTATAGTGGAGTTAAGCGGGAATCTGGTTGTTGATACAATGGTAGAAACTGCATACGTCGCTTGTTTCCGCGCGAAAACGCACACACGCATACATGCACATATATGCACACATCAGGAGACACCTTTGACTCAGGCTGTCACGTTTTGTTGACGTTTGTCAGTTTTAAAATCAACTCAATTTACTTTTTTTTTTATTCTCTATTTTTCTGACTTCGTCTTTTCCATGTGTTCGTTACTGTGACTATTATTACTATTATTGATTTTACTGTTATAATTACCACACTTTACTAAGCTTAACACAGTCTGGTACAAGACAACGTTTGTTGAGCGCTCAGTGATTCATGTCACAGCCAGTATAGTAATCATCATAATTATTAGCATTTATTTACAACTCATCGGCATTTTTGATAGCTAAAAGCAACCATATTGCATTGATTACAACACCAGGCCAACACCGATATCCCGACACGAATGGTCCGGTATTTTCATTTGAATCCTAATAAAATCACATAAGAATTTTTTTTAATCGGTATCACCCCATGCAAGGTAGTAAAGCCACTAAGACACAAGGGGTTACAGGGTGTGGAAGAATTAGGAACAGAAACATTAATAATGAGCAGAAAGAGAAAAACGTAACCAAGAAGACAGTAGATAGCGATATGACATTGCATTTAAATTTTTACAGATTAAAGTTGGCTGGAAAGCATAGAGCTAGAGGGGAGTTTCCCAAATGAGAAATGCAAGAGAAGAAACTCTTAGCATAGAACTTACGGCTACATCTAGCCAGCTCAATTGTAGAATGATGAAATCTGTCAGTCTAGTACTGCGCTTAAATTC
The DNA here is from genome assembly GCA_903632075.3 of Acanthosepion pharaonis. Classification (NCBI taxonomy): domain Eukaryota; kingdom Metazoa; phylum Mollusca; class Cephalopoda; order Sepiida; family Sepiidae; genus Acanthosepion; species Acanthosepion pharaonis. The sequence goes on along the minus strand of CAHIKZ030003842.1, from coordinate 1,805,998 downwards.
AAAAAGCATAGCTAGCATAACGAAAAGTGATATTTATTTCCGCTTCAAATACAGAAAATGTGACACAAGGCCAAAAATGGGGAAAAAGACGGTCTTTTGGAACAATTACCATGAAAGTATTTATAGAAAAGACACAGAGTCAACCTGACGGCGGTGGGAAAATGACCGAAGCCGAGCCGGCAGATCAGGACCAATAATATTGCTTCTTTGGATCATATCAAGGAGCTCAAGGTAAATAGCAGGGGCATATTTGGCAGCCATATTATAATATTAATTCATTAGAATTCTCGCTATCATTGGATTATTTTTTTTTCTGTAGCTAATTGATATCGTTGATGATCTTTTATTTTCTGAATGTGTGCTTATTTTGCTTAAAATAAATTTAATCTTAATAATAGATTCTAAGAAAACATGCCCCAGCATTGGCAAGTAGCGTAAACAACAGATCATTTAAATATGAGAGAAGTTATTGAACGATCCAAATATACAAAAATAATTCAGTCATGTTGCCTGGTGCAAATTGTGGAACATTTATAGAATTTATTTTTTTAACTCGTTACTATATAAAAATGCAGAAAGGTATCGATTATAAAAATAGGCTTCAGAAATCTGTAACTCTATTGATATTTAATAAAGTCAGTTCAACCTTGCCGGTATAAATGTTTTACTGAATAGTTTAGTGGAACGGTAATAGAAAAAATGCCATATAGGAAAAGTAATAATGTAGTTTTGCTAGGGCAGAAAAAAAAAATCATAATTTCGCATCTGGATAAGGAAAAATCCAATAGAAAAGCCAAATTTTTCTGTCTTCTACTTTGGCTCTCGTGTTTTAATTGCATTTATTGGTTTGATTCATATATTTTATACTGTATATTTCGAGCCCCCCCCAAAAAAATTTATATATTTATTTTTCTCTCGGGGACGCAGATTCGAATCCTGCTGGCGAGCGTATATTTTCTCTAATGGGATTTCTCGAATATTCAGGCCGGTAGACGAAAATAAATAAATATACTGTTTAATAAATAAACGGGGCGTCTATTTAAATACGAGTATCCACTAAAAATAACCTTTGAGTAATATTTATATTTTTTCGAAATAAAAGTACTTTCTAAGTTTTCTTAGTTTTTCTTTTAAGTTATTTTCTTAATTTATACAAATAACCTTCTAACGATTTATTTGTCTCCCCACAAGGTGGGGAGTAAAATATGCCAGATAACATGGAATTCAAAGAAGCACTTTTGTATGATGAGTATGAAGAAAAATTGGACAGTTTCAACGGGTGTAGCTGAGCCTTGTCCAGCACAGATCCAAATAGACAGAAGACGTCTAATACATTAGTATTCGAAATCTTAGCTTTTACCAGAGCCCGAGCGCCCGGATAGCGTTTACTACTAAAAGAAACCCAAACCTACCCCATCCCCCCAAAAAAAACAACAAAAAAAAAATACAAAACAAAAACAAACCAAGCAAAAAAAAAAAAAAAAAACAGGCACTGGTATTTATTAGACAGAATCCAAACCATTGGTTACATTTTGAAACGCCCAGTGTGGAACACACTCGGTAGAAGCCATTCGCGAAAACACGCGAACCACTTTTGCGAATGCTCTTGTTTAATACTTTCTCTTTTGTTGTGAAGAACTTAATCCCTGCGTCATATTAAAGAGACTTTCGACTTTAATTGGGATCGGAGTGAACAAGTAAAAAGCTTACTAACAATAACATCGCCTGTTAGTAACCAGAGAGAGAGAGAGAGAGAGAGAGAGAGAGAGCTCACATGTCTTAATCGTGAGGCACCGAATGTTCCCACGTGACTACAGCGTCTGTAATCAATGGATAATGGAAGTTATTATAAAAATCGATATCTCGATGATTCAAACTTAAATATATTTAACAATAATTATTTTAAATTTAGCCACAAATTAAAGTATATAGCAATCACTGAATAAACATAGATCATGTGTGTGTATAAATATATATATGTACGTCTGTGTGTTTATGCGTGTGTATGCGTGTATATATATATATATATATATATATATATATATATATGTGTGTGTGTTTGTGTGTGTGTGTGTGTGTGTCCCGTTTAGAAAATTATGTATTTCTTGCCAAGCCCTGTGAGTGAAGATGGGTAGGCGGAACTGTACGGAGACCGATGATGTTTGAACTAGCATGAAGTGACAAATCATCGTGAGTGAGGGTTTTCATGTACTGGCCTTGTTCAAGACATCACGCCAGATGATGTGCTTTATCCCATAAACTGCAACGAAGGTCCGCTCAGTATAGTTGTAGTATAATCCACAGGATAGCTTTGTGGGTTTTGGACAAACATAAATGAGCCTGTGCATGCGTCTGCAACATGGATTGACTAGCTGCTCTAGCAGGCGGAAACGAGTCATTATTTATGTATGTATTTCTTGCGATCTTAATGTATCATTGTTCGCCATCTGTACATATAAGAGATGAATTAATTTCCTTGTCTTGGCCAAACTACATAAAATGACTAGGATATCCCCCGCGAAAACGAATGTGTTATACAACATAAGAACCATCATTTCTAAAGACAAGAGAAGTGATATATAAAAGTGGACATTGAAGTCAACACCCAGAGGGGACAGACTGTTTCATGCTAAACGCAATCGTGTGGTCCGACGATTACGTTTAGCATGAAACAGTCTGTCGCCTCTGAGCGTTGACTCAATGTCCACTTTTATATTTTCATACTCTCTATCTCTCATATTGAGCATTTTATCCCATAAATATAGCATACCTTAAAAGTATATTTCTTCGTTGATGAGAAATGCTACCACCACAAGCCAGAAAAGGTGATCGAAAACGACCAAGTCAAGATCTTATGACATTTCAACGTCAATACAGGTCCCTTCAAGACCATCGTTGAAAACAAACAAACAAAAAAAACAAACAGAAGAAAATGCTTTCCCATATTCTTTTTGACCATAAAATCACGCTTAAATAAATTGAAAAGCTTAAAAAGTACACTGACCTCTGGATTGAAGGTGCCAGAATGTGGGATGTCCAGGCCGCTATTGTTCCAATTATTATTGAGACGTTGGGGTCTATACCACCGAATCTAAATGCCTACATAAAGAGAATCGGAATAACGTCTATTATCCCCTCGCTTCAGAAGTCTGCATTACTTGGCATTGCAAATATACTGCGAAACGTGCTGTTTGAGGTTGTATGACTTGATGTAGAACAGCATAATGCAAAATAATATTAATACTACTACTACTACTACTGCTACTACTACTAATAAATGCCCTGCTGCTATAACCTAAATTATCTCATGTCTTCTGATTTTAATTGATTGGCGGTGTTAACATGTACATGTTTTATCTTGGTCAATTAAAATGTAGCTTAACCAGTTGGACATCTATCTTGGGACTGACCCACTGTACCTCTCTGTTCACGAGTGGGAGTCCTACGCGAGTACTATGGCTGAACCTAGAGATTTTTTTAAAAGGTTTTAAGGGTAAGTCAGCCCAGGTGACTTGGGAGTCACATTTAGATATTGGGAACACACACTGTTCCCAGTGCTCCCATAATGACTACCTTAAAGTTATGCCACTTCATACTTAATCAGTTCTTAGATGGTTGACTTCTCTTTGAAAATAAACAAAAAAAAAGCAAAAAAAAAAAAAATCCCCAAAATACAGATATTGTAAGCAACCTTAGCTGTCTTGTGTATAACTAAGATAAAACTTACTATTAAATAAATAAAATGTCAAACTTTGAATGGTATATAAATGGAAGCCATATTTTTTTTTATTTACTTAAAGAGAAAGATGTTCGGGTAGTGTAACGGATATCAATGCAGAAAGTGGAGTTCCAAGTATGAACGTCTCTCTTTCACCCAGCTAAGGTTTAAATAGCTCTGTAGCTTTGAGTGACAATCAATCGAAGAGAAGAAAAATTTTGATTAAAAAAAAAAAAATTAAAAAAATTAAAACTCCACTATCTTCCCCAAAAGGTTATGGCAGTTCATAGATAAAGAAAAAAAATTACGAAAGACATGATCATCTAACTTCTGAAGAGATAAAGACTAAGAGAAAGAGAGAGAAAGAGAAAGAGATAGAGAAAGAAAGAAAGAGAGATAAGAAGAAAGAGATAGAGATATTTCTGGTACTTAACGAGGAAAGAGGGCCTTGAGATTTTAACACTCCTTGGACATGTTGAAGTCAAAAGAAGTAGGGGGCAACAACAGGTAACCTACTTAATGATTATGAGCGAATGTATAGTTGAACAAAGATAAAAAAGGATGGTAAAATGTCAAAAGTTTAAGAACAAAAAATGACAGGAAGTTGTACAGCGTCATAAAGAAGAACAATAAACAAAAAAACTTTATCGAATATTTTATGTTATTCTTTCGTCTTATGATGGGGCCATTAGCATTATTAAATACGTACGACGAACGCGTTCATCATTAATTTATTTTTAATCTTAAAAATAAATAAAACCTAATTGCCCCATATTGCATCGCAAGGGCATCTGATAAAGAAAGAAATTGCCCCGCGACAAGACAGTTCGTAAAAAATCAATATAGAAAGATTAAATCAAATATATAACACAATTTTTTTTTTATTATCGTTTTTCCACCCTGAAGCAATCTACCCACGATTATATCAGCTACAAGGTATCAGACGCAATTGTCTGTACCAGCTGAGCCACGAGATCGATTGCGTGGCTTTAACATACAAAATGTGCACCACGTGAAGGAGAGAAAAGCACACGTGTGCTCACGCGCATGCGCGTGGGCATAAACGCCCGTACCTGCTCAACTTTAAAAAAAAAAAAATCAAAAAAAAAAAATCAATGGATGCGTTCTGAGAGCATCGTAGAAATCGGGCAATTTACAAGCCGGGCAACAAATCGGTCAAAGTATGCAAGCTTCTAAGTTTTAAAATGGTCGGCCCTAGAAAAGCATTAATGTTTTCATTTTTATTTTTTCCGACGTCTTAAAATAAATAAGGAAATGAGTTTCAAATTAATAAGAGACATTATTACTGAAGACTTAAATTTTCCTTGTTCTGAACCTCACCCTGAATCCCCAGGCTGGGATTTGAATGTTAACTTAAAAAAAAGAAGGAACGAAGAAAGCGAGAAATGTTGGCATAAGACGTAAAATAATTTCGTTTGAGAAGATTTAGCTTTAAATTGGCCAAATAATCTCGAATAAATATCTTGCTTATATAACTAGTATTTATTTATTTTAAATAAACGAAAAAGCATTTTTCTCAAGCAACATGCACCTGTCTATCTATCTATCTATCTATCTATCTATCTATCTATCTATCTATCTATCTATCTATCTATTAATGAATGGGAGCTTTCATATGGTGTGCAAATTTTTCATATATATATATATATGTATATATATATATATATATATATATATGAGTGCGCGTGCGTGTTTGTGTGCGTGTGTTCTGCAACACGAAGGTGGTGCGATGAAACGCAGCTTGACACGTAGTTATTAGCTGAAATTAGATTTGAAATTTTCACTGATTAATGTCCGATCTTTTGAATTAAGTGCATTGACACAAAGGATTGTGTTGAGAAGGAAAGTATTGTTTGTTTAAAATTAATGTTTTTTCATCTTTAGGCTACGTATTACTGTACTTAAGTGATTGGTCAATTATCTATCTATCTATCTATCTATCTATCTATGTATGTATGTATGTATGTATGTATGTATGTATAGATGTGCAAAAGAAATGCATTTTCATCATTACGTATTTATTGATGTAATCTAAGTATATATATATATATATATATATATATATATATATATATTGATGTAACTATGTATATATATATATATATATATATATTCCTACCTATAATCTCTCTCTTTCTCTCTCTCTCTCTATCTATCTATCTATCTATCTATCTATCTATCTATCTATCTATCTATATATATATATATATATATATATATATATACCTAACTATACCTATATACCTAACTATAACCTATATATATTTAATTTGTTTCTTTCTATCTATCTATCTGTCTATATGTCTGTATATTTATGCAAAATATGAAAAATATTTGCTTTTTTAAGAAATTCCTCTGCATAAAACCGAATTTTATTAGGAGAGACGTCTCCAAAATTTTCCTTACTAAGATATTTACTGAATTTTCTTTAATCTTTAAAATTCGTTGGCTCACCATATTTTTGGGGATGTCCAAGCTTCCATTGAGTGTTTTCCAAGAAATATATGTTGCAAACTGGAGGCGCTCATCTCCTTCATCATTTGCATTTTTATCTATTTTATTACTTGAACTGCAGCTCTAATCATTTCGACATATAATCTTTTCCTCCTTATTGGCCTGTATTTAAGAAAAAGAATTTACTTTCTCTACCTGTGGTGTGCTACAGTTGGTCATCGAGAAATAAGAATTAAAATAAGAGCATTTAGATGTTCGGAAACACACTCAAAAAAGACAATTTAAAACAGAAGTATTTTTTTCAATTTTCTGTCTTTAATCTCCTATTTACAGAAAGTAAAATACAAATTTATTCAGATACACAATTTCTTTTTCCTTTTTGCTTAAATCTTTTGGTGGGTCAATTTATAGAATTAAGAAATGTAGACACATCTTTTGATATATATATATATATATATATATATATATATATATATATATATATATATGTAAGAAAATATATGGATATAGATCCGACAGTATGAAGAAAAATATACTGAAAAAACAAACAAAAATCCTAATATGCGATTGGTATTGCTTTTATGTCCATCGTCTTTTTCATGTTGAATTGTACACGGTCTATGTTAATTATGTTTTATGAACATGTCCTGAAGATGGTCTATTAGACCGAAACGTCCGACGTTGACATTAAACATTAAAACAGCATAATCGCATATTAGAATTTTTGTTTGTTTTTTTCAGTATATTTTTTCTTCATATATATATATATATATATATATATATATATATATATAATGTGTGTGTGTGTGTGTAAAAAAAATGTATATAAATGTATATAGATGTGTGTAAAAATATATAGAAAATAGGAAAGAACTCGTTTGGCAAATAATCCAAAGTTCTTTAGTATTTTTGTTATTATTTTTAAAAAATAGTGCTCGATACAAAAGTAGATCATAAATATAATTATTTATTTAAAAATTCAATTTAATTCAAATAATTATATTGAAGTTTTCAGCTCTTGTTTTGAAACATGGGGACTCTTATGTAGCGTTGGAATCATATTTTTAAGTAAATAATTATATGTATATATATATATATATATATATATATATATATATATATATATATATATATAATTATTTATTTATTTAAAAATATGATTCCAACACGCTACATAAGAGTTCTCATTTTACCTAACGAGTTCTTTCCGATTTTCTATATATTTTTCACACACACACACACACACACACACACACACACACACACACACACACACACACACACACACACACATATATATATGAAGTTATCATTTAAAGAATTAATATATTTTTAATTAATTTAGGCATTTATTAAGCTTAGGTTAGTCTGGCACATAGACAGAGGTGAAGAATACTCATTGAGGGTCTACAATATTCTAAAAAATGAACTGTCTAACCAGATATCATATTATGCAACTTAGAGAGGTTCGAGATATTTCCGAAATGTATACATTTTGAACGTTCGTTGTTTTCATACAATAGCCTTGCACAAGATTAGAATATGTTTGAAATATTTGTGTGTATTATTTATTTAAAATTTTTGACGTGGTTTGGTAGTTAAAAATAATGTTGCTGGTGGTTCGAGAAATTTTTATGGGTCGCGTAAACACGAAGCACTTATTTATAGAAACACGTTAACAGACACGTTTTTGCCCCAGTAACGTGCTTTGACTGTTATTAAAGATGATACATCAAGTGGTATACGGTGATCCGGCTTGAGATAATGTATACAATTGAAATTTAAGAAATGGTTTTACTAACTAAACCCAGTATATGAGTTGATTTTAAAATTATAAATATAAAGAGGATAAATATATTAGCTACTAAAACAAAATTTTAATTGGTTTCTTCGCTCGTATCATTTGCTATAGACTTATAAGTTTATATATATATATATATATATATATATATATATATATATATATATATATATATATAAAGAAACTATTTGAAAGAAAAAACTTAATATTAGAGATTATAATGATAACGTTGGAACAAATTAAGTTAATCTTAAACTTGCTTGTTTAAAAAAGAAGAAGATGTGAACGTTAAACAAATAGGTACGATGATTTAGATTTTCTTTTTATAAAAAATAAAATCGAAAATTTGGATGACTAAGAGATATAATAACATAAATCTATTTAAACTCAGTAGATGAAAAAAAAAACCTGGATAGTACAATTTTCAAATAAATTGGCATCTAAGAAAAAATAGGGAAAAAAGAAAGTACCAGAAACCTCTGAATAGGGCGAAGGAAATCGTCCAGTAAATCTCTGGTACAAAGAAAAGAATCTCAGCGAATAATAAGTTAAAACGAAGAGTGCTCAATATGTGGTGAAACCTAGATAGGTAATACTTGGCTCATTAGGATTTATATTTTATATATATATATATATATATATATATATATATATATATATATATATATTTGTATGTATGTATGTATGTATGTATGTATGTATGTATGTATACATATGTCATATTCTATTCTTATATATATGTGTGTGTGTGTGTGAGAGGGTGCAAACAAGAATGGACTAAAAAACAAAAAGCCACTGACTGGCCATTTCGTCAGATTTGGGAAGTGGGTCGGTCTAAGAACTTTTCAGTACAACCTACTTATATGAAAAAGTAATTGAAATTGAAAATGTGTCAAATTCATGAAAAAGCTGTGTAGTGGTTTCTACGCCAATAACAACTAAAAATATATATCAGATACAGAGAAAAACAAAACGACTGAAAACAGTATATATATATATATATATATATATATATATATATATATATATATCTGCTAGAAAAGAAATAAAACTATAAACACTTTTCATATTAATATTTATGTTTATTATGCACACACATATATAATGCTCACACTCAGTATATATATATATATATATATATATATATATATATATATATATATATATATATATATGAGTGTTTCTCTGTGTGCATAAGATACAGAAATGCCGACAGAGTTTTTACATTTTGACAAATGGAAACGTTTCATGAAATAGATTTGATATATATTTGAAAACGTATATTATCGGTATGGAATACGTATGGATAGAAAAAAAAACAAAAAAACAATACAAACAAAAAAACAATACAAACAAAAAATAAGAAAAAAAAAAAAACAAAACAAAAAAACAAATCTTTTATTTTCAGCCCATTTTTACCTTGGATTAATTTCAGAAAAGGAAAAAACGAATTTCTTGTTTTCGAGCAATTCTGATAACGAGAAGAAGATTCGCCTTTAATTTGATACAAAAAAAAAAAAAAATAAAAAAAAAAAAACACCTGGGAAAATAGATTAACAACTTTCGGCTCGAACTAAGAAAAGATACCAGAATAAATATTAACTCACTTTCTTTCTTTAATCAGGAGAAACGCCAGCTTAGGGAAAAAGTACTTTGATTTATTATTTAAGCATACACACAAAACAATAACACATACACACATTTCTTTATTTCGTTTTGGGATCTGATGAAGCGTTAAATGATGAAATGCATTATCAAATTTATTTTCAATCAAATCTATTTCACGAAAACGTTTCCATTTGTCAGCACATATATATATATATATATATATATATATATATATATATATATATATATATATATATATATATATACGCGTGTGTGTGTGTGTGTGTGTGTGCGTGTGTTTATGTAACCGTCTAATCTACAGTGCTGGCCAAAATCTTAAGGCCAATGAAGATAAAGGAAAACTATAACTTTTGCGTTGTTAGATTCAACCATTTATTTGGGTAGAGTTTCGAAGAATGAAAATACGAAAAAGAAAAAGAAAAATGAAAAACATTTTAGCATTTATTGAATAGTGGGAACATAGATGAAATATTAGCTGGTCAAAAGTTGAAAAGCATAGCTAAACGTTGTTTTAATTGGTAAACACGTAACGAAATTTATTTATTTGTATGCAAACATTAGCGCAGTCAACATTTCCCACTGTTATCGTCTGCTTGACATTAGGTAAAAACAAACAAACAAAAAAGAAAAAAAACAAAAACAAGGCAAAAACTAAAAAGTTGACAGAGTTTTGACCGTTGCGGAATAGTCGTTCTGCAAAATCATGGTCTCTGTCAATCTTCCATTGCTGGTGACATTGGATGTAGTAAAACTGCTGTTGAAAATTTATTAAAAAGACCCTGAGAGACTGAATGAGAATTTCAAGTGATCTGCCCCCTAAAAATTCACTGACGTTGAGCAGGATTCAACGGGTTGTCCGGCAAGACACCAGCCGATCATCGAACCAGAAGTCCCTTACGGATGCAGAATTCAGCTCAAGAACAATAAGACGGCATATCAGTGAGAAAGGCTCGACGTCTCAAAACAGCTTGATTAAACCTTACTGAGAAGCGCCAAACACGAGACATAGAAAATTGGAAGAAGGTTTTGATCTCTAATAAGAAAAAAAATGAACTTGGATGGTCCAGATGGCTTCCAACGTTACTGGCACAATAAGGATATTCCACTGGAGACAATTTCTACACGAAACAGTGGATGAGGTTCTATCATGATCTGGGATGCTAACTTCTTCCAAGGAACAATGGAACTTCAGGTTATACAAGGGCGTCAAACAGCGACTGTCTACATTGGCATGTTGGAAAGAGTATCCTTATTGACTAAATGCTCTCACTTTTGTGGAAATGACTGGGTCTTTCAGCCGGACAAGACTGTAATTCATAATACCTGTAGGAGAAAGGACTTTTCCAGGGTTAATAACCTGATTCTTTTGGCCCATCTAGTGTGTTCGCCCGACCTGAACTCCTTTGAAAATGTTTGGAGTGGATGGCGAGGGAAGTCTGTAGAAATAGACGTCAATTCCAAACTGTGTATTATCTTCGTGTAGACATCTTCAACACTTGGAATAACATTCCAACCAAACTTCTGCAGACGCTTATGACGATCATACCAAAACGAATTTTTAAAATTATTCACACTGACGACTGTGCAACTCACTATTGAGACGTCTTGTTGAGCATTTCGGTTTAGAACTTCTTTTGGGCATAGTCTTAAACTTTTGACCAGCTTAATTTATCAGTATTCAAATTTTCAATATTAAACTCTAAAAAAAAAAAATTTTTTTATTTTCCGTTTTTTATTTTCATTTTGTGAAGCTCTTGTCAAAATAAGTGGTTGGGTCTAATAATGCAAAAGATATATTTCTTCTTTATTTTATTCACCCTAAGATTTGGACCTGTATTATATATATATATATATATATATATATATATATATATATATATATATATATATATATATATAAACAGTATAATAGAAAAATCAACATACAAAGTATACATGTGAGGGTGATTACGCTTGTCCGCACACACACACACACACACACACACACACACAGACAGAGAGACACAAACACACATATATATATATATGATATAAAATTACATCTATATGTCTGTGTATATATATTTTAAACATAACATTGAAAATATTATTATTATTACATTATATATATTATTATATATACATTATATATATATTATATATATATATATATTATATATATATATATATATATATATATATATATATATATATATATATATATATAACTATACTATATTGTAACCTGACAGTAAAATTCTATTACATAAATTCCAAGTAAGCATAGAAGTTCTGCTGTCTATGAAAATCAGCATTCGAAATTATTTTTACCTTGGTCACGAATAAATACAACTATCTCAACCAAAAAACAGGACATAAATAAAGCTAATTCTTATACTTCGGCTTTTGTACATATTATCTCTCTCTCTCTCTCTCTCTCTATATATATATATATATATATATATATATATGAATATCTGTGTGCGTGTTTGTGTGCATGTCATCATATAAAATATTTATATATTGCTATAAGATAAATATTTTATAATGAATGTTAGTACAAAATATTATAGATGTACTCACCTGTCATTTAGTTCAAGTTTGACTCCTTTCGATCCTTGATGGGACAGTTCTTTCGCTGAATATTCTGTGGCTTCCATAATCATTGTAAAAAAATGATCGATGCAAATAATTCACAGGTTGTGTTTAGTAAATAATATTTCGTTTAAAATCCGTGTTAGAAATTTTTTTTTAAAAAATATATGACTTTTAAAAATTCACATCGCGTAACGTACCCAGGTACGTGTATCACAACTGTTATATTTTTGTTTACATTTTACGTAAAATAAATAGATATTTTTTAATATTCACGCATAGACAGGTAGTGTTATTTATAGGTGTGTATGTATATGTAAGCGAATGAAAGAGACTAGAAGTGTTTGGTCGCAAATTAAGTTATTTTGTTAGTGTGTTTAAATATAACGTGGGTTGAGAAAACTGGTATTTTTTTTAATAGCCTGATGTCTGCACATAAATGCAATAGTTGCAGATATGCAGTAAGTTTATGAGTGTGTCTGTAAATTATATACTCTCTATGCATAATCATGTGTACACATCGGTTAATCAATAATAAGTGTGTTTATGTTCCTCGTGGTTATTCACCTAATTACCTATTATCGGCCGTGGGGTCGGAACTGACCCAAGGTAAGCAATAAGTACAAAAACCAGCCTTTCAGTTGATAAGGGTACAAGTTAGTTTGATGCTGATTTAAACCTTTAAAAATGAAATTGTCGTCAAATTTCTTTTTATTGTTGAAATGTTTATGGTCGCTTGTTAAGTTGGAATTGTAAAAATTGTAATCCTGGTTGAGGTTTTCGGTAAGGTCAGCAGCCGTGCACTTTAAAGTGTAGTAGTCGTTGCCGTGGCCGAAGCAGTAGTAAGGAGTATTGTTTGTGACAGTAATGCCCCCCAAAAAATCACTGAGGTAGAAATCGTGGCTTGGCAATTCACCGGTCGGATTGGAATGATCGTTTTCCGCAACGGATCCTTCAAATGTGATGTGGTGGGGGTCTGAAATATTAAAATCCGCTGATAATGATGCTAAACACCAGTCGTCTGATAGGGACATATTCTCTAGCACTAATCAGAGACATTCAGACGATGGCTGATTGAAAAAAAAAAAAAAGAAAAAAAAGGAAAAAGAAAAATAAAGAAAGAAATTAATTGCGTATTTTGAAAAAAAAAATCTGTGAATATTTTTTTTACGATTTTAACTCTGTCAATGATTTAAAATAAGAGTTGATAAAAAAGGGAAAAAATAAAAATTAATAGTAATGTAGATATTTTGGAATTTTTTTTCCTATTTAGAGGAAAAAAAAAGGCTGTTTCTTCCCCAAAAATAAATTATTAAATTAAAAAAAGGTGGATGAGGTCTGTCGGTTTTGTTGTTGTTTACAGCATGGAAACCTCTTCCCTGTTTTAAAACACTGAGTTGTATTTCAATTTCAAAGTAGTTGATCAGAATTCGTCTTCCTCTGTCTCTCTTTCCACTTTTTCTTTCCTCGCCGGGAGAAGACGAGATTAAAAAGCATATAACATGCACTGCCACACACAACTCTCTTTTTACCTAGACACTTGTCACTTAAACGCAATTAGATGTGACTACATAAACACACATTGAGAAACTAAGAAAGAAAGACGGTGTAAAAAGCAAACTGTGAATACGGCGAATATAGAAATATAGAGAGGGTGTCGTGAGGCAGATAGATAAACAGAGGAAGGGAAAGTGAGAGTGACCGAGAAAGAATAGTAGACAGAGAGAGGGGGGAAGTGAAAGGAGGAAAGAGAAAGAGTGAGAGGGAGAGAAGACTTTATTACATACACAGTACACGCACATATCCACTCACCGTCGAGACGATGGGGTGGATTATGTTCTCCCCAATCGACAGGGAATCGACGAAGTAAGGGAGTGCGAGAGTGAGAAGTAGACATTCACACGTTATTGGCACACCCACAGACGTCTAAGAGTAATAAGCATATACACGAATATAACTAATTCTTAAAAATTAATTTACACACGCACACACACATACATACATACACATATTTTATTCACAAAATATCTATATACGCATACAAGCCTTTACACTACAGAAACTATTTCAGAGAATGGACGAGAAAGAGTAGGCAGAGAGTGAGAGAGAGAGAGAAAAGAGAAAGAGAGAGAAAGAGTGAATTTTACGTACACACAGACACAGAAAGAATTGCGTGTGTAAAGGCGCTGGTATATATATATATATATATATATATATATATATATATATATATATATATATCATACACACGCACTACGCGCACTTGCTTGACAGGGTAGAGTTCCTTCTTGTGACGACGGCGGTGATGATCATGATCATGATCATGATGATCATAGTGATGATTATGATGATGATAGCTCGGTCATGCTTTCACTCACGTGCCCGACGCGGCTGTCGGTGACGTCACAGCTCACGCGACTCGAAGCATGCCACTGTTGTTGTTGTTCCTGGCTGCTGCTGCTGCTGCTGCTTTTTGACGGCTTGTATTTTTTTAAAAATAATTTATTGCCTTTTTATTTTTGTTTACGGATTCTTTCTACTATCTTTTACAGTTTACACCGTCGTTTTAAGAAGTGCAACCAGAAACTACTGCAGCTACTAATACTATATTACTAGCGCCCTGCTAACAATAAATGCCAATAATACAAACAAACAAAAAAATATTGCTATATGTTTTTAGACGCGCAACATTTCTTTCAAGACGTTTTTTTTTTTTTTTTTTTTTGGTTTCTGTTGCAGTCTGTGGAATTGGATGAGTAGACTTAACTTTCTGTTGGTGCATAGTGCATAGAACACTAGAGTTGAGATTCATCAGCAATAAATAAATAAATAACTTATCGTAACAGAAAAAAAAAAGAAGCGGGACACTTGCTGTCACTTAATCTTCATTTTTTAATGAAAACCCCCAGTTAATATTGGGGGCAAAAGTTCAATGTTTTTTTTGTTTTTTTTTGTCTGAGCGCAAATAATAAACTAAACATTTCGTGTGAACACGCAAATATCGTGCACATTTTTGGCTGTGATGCATACGCCTGGTACACTCTTAAATTGAGTAGTGTCATGATGGGTACATTGGGCTGCTTATATTTGTAACCCAGCATCACTTTGTTGGCGTGCTGCATACACACTCACTCATTTACTCTTCTTCTATGTGCCGTGTCCTTTCAGGAAGTGGATGATCATGACTCTCCACAATTTCCTTACTTACTTACTCATTCACTCACTTACTTACTCATATCACAATAATTTCCAGTTCCCGTAAAACCAAAAAGTGTTGATTTGAAAGACAGTGGAAAAATCAATAAGTATATTGACACTGCAAAAGAAATAATGAAAAAGTGCCAGTCGTACCAGTCATTATAGGAGTACTGAGAATAGTTTCTATTAAGATTTAAGAAAGAAATTGGAAGAGTTAGGTTATTATTAGTCGGGTTAATTAGTCAAGTTATTATTATTTAATGCTGCTTCTACTACTACTACTACTACTACTACTACTACTAATAATAATAATAATAATAATAATCAAAATCATAATCTTAATTAAATCCGTAGGAATATCGAAAGAACTGGAATATTGTGCATATGTCAGTTGATGTTCAGTGTTACGAGATCTTATTGGCGCGAAAACTCATATAAAATCAGTCTGTCTTGGAGTTAATTAAATAATATTAATAATAATATTAACAAAAACAATAATAATCTCAATACTGTTGTCGATAATGATGGTAACGCAGAAATAATAACAAATAATAACAAAATAAAAATGCTAATAATAAAAGGAAAGAAATTATCTAAACATTCATGATCCAATATCTGCGTGTATGCGTTACCCTCACATAACAAAACAGCGCATCTTAGCGTGAAATTTGTTAGGACAATATCGTTAAAAATGCTATAATTTCTAGGATAAAGCAGTTTCCAGACTAATTTGCAATTTAATTAATACATATTCGCCAAAAATAATAGCCCGAATTTATGTACATTTTTATGTTTATTACAAAAATTGAAAAGAAAATCATATCAATATTGAAAGAAGAAATTCAAATATTACCAGTAGTGTGGGGTCTGTATATAAACACACTATTATAATAGTAATCTGATTTTTCTTTGTTTACTACAAAATATTACAAATCTGAAAAGAAAATCATGTCGACATTGGAAGCCTCACTGGCTGCTCCACACTTTCGGTCTTGTGCCATATCGGAAAAATCATTTGGGCAGCTCGACTTGGTGGAAATGATTCGCAAACATGTTTCGTTAAAACAATTACGATTGAGTAGTGAGTTCGGTTCTCACTGGGTACCCCATACTTTCAGCCTTGTGCCACATCGAAGCTATGCTTAGAAAATCATTTTGTGCACTTCGATTTAGTGTAATCGTTTGCGGGCTTGTCTCGCTAAATCATTTACGACTGAATAGGGAGTTCGATCCTTACTGGGTGTTCCATACTTTAGGCCTTGTGCCACGTCTTAGCTAAGCCTAAAAATCATTTGGACACTTCGACCTGATGTAATGCTTAGCAAGCTTGTCTCGTTAGAACAATTACGACTGAGTAGTGAGTTCGATTCTCACTGAGTGTTCCACACTTTCGGCCTTGCGCCTCATCTAAGGTAAGCTTTGAAAATCACCATATCATCATTGGACAAAGAAAATAAATGGAAAATTTGCTACCTGCCGCATACCGAGACCCGTGAAATAATGATACCTGTATTTTGTAACACACACACACACACACACACACACACACACACACACACACACACAGATATATATATATATATATATATATATATATGAATATTCATAAAAAAACAAATATAGAGGTTAATGATTTAAATAATACATCTTCAAAACAATTTCAATAAGGTACACTAACCCCGAACCTGTATGTATATGAATGATATGATCCCTGTTTATAAATTCCAGTTTCATATACAGGTTCGGGGTTAGTGTACCTTATTGCAATTGTTTGCGAAAATGTATTCTCGCCATTTAAATCATTAACCTTTATATTTGTTTTTTGTATGAATGATTCATGTAATTATAAATTGAACTGCACCTATAATCGATATATATATATATATATATATATATATATATATATATATATATATATATATATATATATATATATATCAGATGTAACAACAAAAATGTCCAGTTGTTAGATTAAGCTTTGAATTGTTGTCTCTTAGAAATGATTAAATTTATCTTACTGGAATTCTCCGAGGTTTTTATAATACTATTACACGCTACTTTGAACAATGAGAATGTATTTAGTTCTAAGTTGAAATGATGATCCCTCTTCCTGTTGTGACCTCCTGATCCAGTTTTCTTCTTTACTTTTCCATCTTTTTTAAAACTTATTCACCATTCTCTTGATGGTTCTTGAATGAACTTTGAAGATGAAAGCCAGAGTATGAATATTGGTACCATTACGGAAGGCCCTAATGATCTTTTTCGTCTCACCATTGGGAAGACACAGTGGGGCTGACACAGAACAATTTTAACCTGTTCTCTTTCTAGTTGAATAACTCAAAAGGTTTTCCATTGATTTTTACGACAAATGGCGTCAAGATGGTTAAACGTTTTATCTGAAAACCTGGAAAAAGGAAACTTAATTTGTTTAGAGGCTTTTTAGATACTAAACATTTTGTGGGATGGACAATTATCCCATGCTGTTACACGATTTGGACAATTTTGCTGTTTTACTATATATATATATATATATATATATATATATGCAAATGTGTGTGTGTGTGCAAAAATCGCTCAGAAAGTAATGCCTCCTAATTTGTTATATTGACGCAACGTAGGTAGATATTGGTTGTATGACAACAGAAGCTGAAACTTCCTGCCAATAACTACAATTTTTACCTTGTTACAGACGACAGTCTTATAAAATGAGGTCTGACATGAAAGTGCGAATGAAGCAGAAGTCTGTTAATGATTTCCTCCATGCGGAAAACAATGTATGTACTGATATTCATCGACACTTTCTGAACATCGACGATTTACTATCTATTATTTAAAAAATAAAAGCCTTTAATGAAACATCAGTAGAATCAAATTCTTTGTATTTGATTAATTTTGAGTACAAATTCTATTGCTCTATTGGAGATCGTATCTTTGAAAATAATGAAAATTAATATCTTATATAGGATATAAGTTCACAACCCTTCCGTGTAGACTAACTTTTCATATGTTCGGCCAAACTCATAATAGTAACGAACATAGTAAGAATAACAAAAAAATTTATTTTATCGAAATAAGATACAGTCCAACCATAAGCAAAATGTAATAGCTATAAAATATTATCCACAGATACATAAAATCTACAGATGGAGTATCTAATAGATAATAAATTGTAGATAAATATCGACGATTAATTATCTATCATAAAAAATCAAAACTTTAATTTGGTAGTATATAATCAAAACGAAGTACAATTAAATTTTTTATTTTTTAAAAAACTTAAAGTTAATGTTGTTTCCAAATTCAGTTGACCTATAGGAGATCACTGGAAATAATAAAAAAAAAATCTTATATAGAATATGACACAGGATCCCTCTCCCATAGACTCACTTGTTATATGTCGGACCAAAGCGCAACACAGCAATATATGATGCAGAAAATGTGGATGAGCCCTCACTCCCGTCACAATATTGCCCCATCAGCTTCCTTAGTGCCATTAGTAAAATTTTTGAAGCTATCATAAGCAAGAAAATCGTTGAACACTTCAACAAAACAAACTCCGGAGCGACAAATAGTATGGATTTCGCCCTTCTAAGTCCACTGCTGATGCCTTAACTATTATCACGCATAGGATCAGTGACGCTCTTGATGATAAAAATCTCTCGAACGCTCTAGATATATCGAAAGCCTTTGATAAAGTGTAACATAGGGGATTGCTACATAAACTGACCAGAAGAGTCGTCTTACTTATGAAGACATTCCTGTCAGGTAAATCTATAAATGTCATCGTTAATGGCCAGTCCTCTGAAGCATATGAGATCAATGCTGTTCCCCAAGATTATCTCCTCGTTTCTAGCCTCTTTTTGCTTTATATCAACGCTCTACCCGGGAACACTGTCACACCCTTCGTACATATGTTGATAGATAATACCACAGTGGACCTGCAAATCTCTTGATGACCAGTGCCTGGCAGATGATCAGCTCAATGGGGAAAAACTGGCTGGTATTATTCAATGCGTCACAAACTAATCTCGTAGCATTTCATCACCCTCGTACAGAAACTAAACTTGCACCAGTCCTGCTGAGTGGTCATACGCTCAAAGAGACTCATTGCGTCGAACGCCTACTGGGGCTAAAGCTCACTCTTAAAATAGAACCCGCATATTCATGTCACCGTGATACTAGATGAATGGTCGTTTCGTTGTATGACCTCAGATAATACCAAACTTCCGCGGCAATGCTCTATCATTACAAGAGTCAGAGCAAACCAATAATGTATTATTGCTGTCATATCTGGGTTGGTGCGGCCTAATTCTCACTCTCTAGTTTCGACAGAATTCGAAAGCGTTTTCGTGGACTTGTGGATGATGAATTATTCCCTGCCTTGCAAGCCTTGTCGCACAGACGAAACGTTGTAAGCCTTTCACTACTATATCACAATTACTATGGCATATGTTCGGACGAGTTATATTGCTTAATTCCACCAGCTCAGACCTTCACAGTTAGAACCCGCCACGCCGTGTTCGTGGTGGTAAACTGCCCCTATTCTTTTCGTGTTAAAGCAAATTTAATTCAAATTGCTTCTTCTTCAGTACTGTTACGTTATGGAAGAAACTCCCGAGAGAATGCTTCCCTGACAATTAAAATCTTGCTCTCTTTATTCTTTTCGTGTTAAGGCAAATTTAATTCAAACAGCTTCTTCAGAATTGTTAATTTATGGAGCAAACTCTCGTGAGAATGCTTCCCTGACAATTAAAATCTTGCTCTCTTTAACTCCGGGGTCAACCGATATCAGTCCTACTCGTCTTCATAATACTCTTACGCCCCACCCGCTTTACAATTTCATTCAAAACTCTCTACATTGAGTGGCCCTTGGGCCTTGTATTAGGTGAACTTGCAGTAAAAAAAGAAAATACCATAAAACAGCTCCTTATTGATAATACAATAAAACAAACCGCAAAAAATAAACATTACAAATTTTACAAGCGACTTTTAGTAAGCTTAAGCAACCAATACTTAACGAAATCAGTTATAATATTCATTCATTTATTCAGTTAGTGCATTTTGCGCCGCTGTGGTTACCACTCCCCCATATTTATGTTGTAATTGTGTTTCATGGTGACATTCAAGACAAAATAGCGCAATGGTTTGCCGGTTCCTTTTGCATTGAGGATGTTAACCCGTTCCTCCTTTGCCGACTGGTAAAGCCGTTGACCATGAAGACGCAACTCCTACGCCCACGCTGGCTAGTGGCCGGTGACCGCTTGGCACTGTTATAATATAAAAGTCATAATATAATTATGTATATAATCTAATAAGTAAATAATTCTCATAAGTCATATCACGCCACACTCACGTGACATAAAAAAAAAGCATTTGGACATAAATTCACGTGACATCGAACGCGTTCAGAAATTGAAAATAACGTTTCGCATTTAAAAGCGTTAACTACAAAAGAATTTCATTCTTAACAATGACGAAAATCAGTCAAAAATTCGAACTGCTTAACAAACCGGCATGAACTGTGGACAATTCTCTTATAATCTCAATTCAAACATAAGGAAATTAATCAGTTAATCAGAAAGAAACATTAACAATAAACGCAATTATTTAGTTTAAAAAAAAAGAAATTAAACAAAATTTTTCTGCCCAACGCAAAAATTTAAAAGCAATGTCTCTCGTTATTTACTGTCTTCTTAATTTTGGGTTTTTTATTGTCCTCGCCCCTTAATAATAGTATTTCTCATATTCTTTAACACTCAGTAATCTCTTGCGTCTTAGTGGCTTTGTTGCCTTGCATGGGGTGAAATGATTTAAAAAATAAGCACTGTCATTTCTGATAATACTATACTCGGCTACCCAATTAGCAATTTAGAGCAATTTTATACAATCAGCACATTGTTATTTCCAAGCGGTTACCCCTCAAGGTACTGATCAGGCTCGATGTTGCTTAAGTATAATTTCAGCCTCAATATAGCTACTATATATATATATATATATATATATATATATATATATATATATATATATATACCTAGCACAATGCCAGAAGACATCGTGGCCGAGGGCTTGAGGCGTGCTGGCCTTATTCAGATTGTTGATCCCGCTAGATAACACGCTCTCTCCCAGAAACTGTAACTAAGGTCTGCTCAGCATAGTTGCAGTATAAACCACAGGTGGGCTCTGTGGGTGTTGAACAAACACAAATATGCCTTAGCAAGCGTCTGCAATAGGGATTAGCTAGTCGACTCAGTAGACGGGTATCCTCGAATACGAGTGGCCAACTATTATTACTATTACCTCACCGGTAGCACGACTTGGAGTTTCCTGCACGACGCAATCTTCAGGTGCTGAGTAGAGACTGAACAGAGACTGTATCTTCAGGGCTGATTTCTGCCTGAATATGCCATATCTATCTATCTATCTATCTATCTATCTATCTATCTATCTATCTATCTATCTATATTAAGACAGAAATCAGACATGTGGATTGTCCTGCACGAGACCTTCACCACGATAATCAAATCTCATATGCTCTTGTCGGGCTGTCGGTTTCCTAGGAACTGATCTGCTTGACCGTCATACGTTGAATTCGACGGGAGAGTCGAGTTGTATATATATATATATATATATATATATATATATATATATATATATATATGTGAAGAAAATATACTGAAAAAACAAACAAAAATCCTAATATGCGATTATGCTGTTTTAATGTTTAATGTCAACGTCGGACGTTTCGGTCTAATAGACCATCTTCAGGACATATTCATAAAACATAATTAACATAGACCATATACAATTCAACATGAAAAAGACGATGGACATAAAAGCAATACCAATCCAAACAGATAACTGAAATCTTTTATAAAATCAGCGTTCCGTTGAAATATGATCACGTCGTCGTCACGTTGTGAAACCGTATTCCTAAATATTTTGAATGAAAAACGAAAAGAATTTTATTTTGATCTAAAACTTATATGTACGTTTGTCGAGCATTAATCTTGATAGAAAAGGGGAAATATTAAAGAAGCCTTGTCTATAAAAGATTTCAGTTATATCTATATCCATATATTTGCTTACACACATAATGTGAACAGGGGAAACGCATAGTCTGAATACATTTTCCTCTTTTGCTTATTACTACCCTACGTGCGCGCGTTCTTTCGCACATGCCCGCATAAAGACACACACACACACACACACACACACACACAAGAAAGTACATGTATGAAGAGAGCGAAAAGGAAAAACTGGGATCTTATTGTGATTGGTTCACAAGATTTTCATGCCGAATTTGTTTCTCCTATAGGCTCCCCGATTATAACCGTGTAGGAACAGAGCATATTAAGTCAAACATATTAATCGATTAGGCATATGAAAACAAACAGCACAAATCCATTTCTCTAAGTCAATAATGATTAAGAATGATTAGTACAATTATTCAATAAAATTCTTTAGTAATCAATATTCGAAAATGAAACGCTGCAGGTGTTTGCTAATGTTGCTTTTTTAAATTGTCATTTTCTCAGTTTAGAACCAAATAAATGAAATTAAAACAGAATTCATGTCTTTTAATCAAGTCATCTTAGAAATTGTAGCATTCAAATCTAACAATCTGAATAAAGATAATGATATTTTTTTTTCATCTGGGACCATGGTTAAAAAAAATGATATAAATATTAGAATTCAAATGGAATGGACTGTCCTATCAAAAATGGAAGCCACCTGGAAGTTAAAAATGAAAAAAAAAATATCTGAAAGTACAACTCGTTAGGCAAACAATAGAAACAGTTGGATATTAACAAAATCACTTGCAACAAAAGCAAAACAAAAACGACAACAACAACACAATACGAGAGATATGCTCAACTATTGAGAGCAGTGTTAAATGTCAGTTGAAAAAACACATGTTGAATGAAGAACTATACATTAATCCTACCGAAGTTTACAGACACTGAAAGGTGAGTATGGTTTAGTTGCCATTACTGGAGCAATAAACAAGTTGTGCATCAGTTTATATTATGGGAACCAATTTATGGGAAAAAACAAAGAGATAGGCCAGCAATAACCTTCATCTCTAACCTAGAAATAAATGTTGATCCTCACAATTTTCTCATAAATCATGTCATCAACAGCTTCGAAAAGATTGTTGCTAAATCTGAAATTCATTCTTTAACGATGGTATTTTTGTAAACATCTTAGGTACAGATTAAAAGAATAAATTCATCCACAATTGCATAATAATTGTTATGATCAAAATTATAGTAAAGCATCATCTTTTAAAATATTAAATTTAAAAAAAATTTTTTTATCTAACAAGCCATGAAAAAGACAGCATTTCGTTTAGAAACATTTTCGAATATCAAATAAGTATCTCAACTTAAGACAAAAAATTCTCAATAACCTCGGCTTAGAAATTCAATTATAAACAGGAATACAATCTAAAACGATTAACAAGGTGTTAGGTTTACTGTGATCAGAAGTTTCATGCCAAGAAACAATCCTTTATTTAAACTGCCTGAGGATTGCTTCTTTCCTGAAGATTTTAGTCACTTTGAAGTAATAGCTCATTGGTATTTTTTGGAATCACTCTCTCTCTCTTTCTTTCTCTCTCTCTCTCTCTCTCTCTCTCTCTATATATATATATATATATATATATATATATATATATATATATTACTATGAACCTAGAGCCAGATAAACCTACCTGACTTTCACCTGGGATCGTCAGGATGCACTGGCTAAAAATTGGAACTGTTCCAATTTTATCTCTTTAGTCAGTGCACCCCTGACGATCCCCGTAGGTGAAAACTAAATAGGTTTATCTAACTCTTTTGTTCAGAGTTAGATTTTGCTCTACTTAGTGTATTGATCACTTTACTTAGTTACTTTTGCTTTACTCGTTTTGCTGTTTTTTTTTTCTTTGGACTCTGAGCGAGGCCGCCTGACGATTGCGTCAAGTATGAAACAGCCTGTCGCATCTGAGTGTTGACTTCAATGTTCACTTTCATATTTCTATTTACATACGCTCTATCTCTGATATTGAGCACTTTATCCCATAAATATAAACTTTGAAACTATATTTCTTCATATATATATATTGGGGTTAAAAAGGATGTAGAATAACAACAGAACCAAAGTAGAGATAATGTAACAACAAAAAATCAGATTTCGCGTTTTTCCTCTTTATAGTATGTGTCTTCAGGCTTGATTTCTGCCTTAATATACCTATATATATATATATATATATATATATATATATATATATATATATATATATATATATATATATATATATATATATATATATATATATATATATATATTCAAATTATTCACAAAAACAAATGCAAAGGTTAATGATTTAATTGGCGAGAAATCCATCGTCGCAAACAATTCAAATAATATACAAAAACCTCCGAATCCGTTATGAATGAAAAGATCCTTGTTTCTATAAATTTCTGCCGCATTAGTTCTTATTTTTACTACAAGCTTTTGTCTGTTCCTACAGACATCTTCAGGTATGGAATAGATGTTGTTCTTGTTTTTTCTCTTAGTAATAAGAGGACAACGAAAATATATGTATTGTTGTATCCGAAAATGCTATTGGAAATGAGTTATTGTTTTTGGAGCGTGCAATAGCAACGCTGAGTTTGATTTTAAATTTTTTACAGTTGTGGATTTACTGCTAAGACGCTTGTTTTAAATCATTGCTGCACATCGACGCCCACAGTATTTCACCAAATTTTGACATTCATCAATTGTAATTTTAGCCCATTCCTCCTGATTTTTTTCCCTATAGATCTTCGACATTTTATGGATTCATATCCATCACATTTTGGCCTAAAGTCTTCCATATGTATTCTATGGGAGTCATGTCAGGACTTTGAGCTGGCCAATGCATAACGTTTATTCTTTAATTGTTCAGATAAGCAATAACTTGCTTTGCTTTATGGCAGGTAGCATTATCCTGAATGAACACAGAATTTTCAAACCCAGAATTTTGCAATATCGGTACATGTTTTTCAAACAAATTCTTGTACATAGATGCATTAACTCTATTATATAAACGTATAAGATCTGACTTGCCCAGACTTGAAAACATGCCGAAAACCATTACGCTGCCTCTTCCAAACTTGACTGTCTTCTTGGTGAACTTTGAACTTAACTTTTCGCCAATTCGTCTTATATGGTCTTTTCCATCAGAACCAAATACATTAAATTTACTTTCATCATTGAAAAATACGCTGAACTACTGTTCTTCTAATCACAACATGTGATTGTTTGCAAATTCCAGTCTTGTTGTCTTGTTCTATTTGATTCTTCTATGGACACCTAGCATAAAGCCCTATTTCTTGCAAACGTCTAGACACAGTTTGTCTAGACACATTAATGTCGTTTGAAATTTCTCGTGAAATGCCTGCTGCAGTTCGAAAACGGTCCTTCAGTGCTAGGCGTTGAACGATCCTGTCTTCTCTCGCCGTTGTTTTTTTGTTTTTTTTTTTTGTCTAGCCACATTGTTTGGAATGGTTAAGCGACCAGTATTTTTCAGTTTCAGAATTCGGCTCACAGGGCTTCACCTGTTCAGCAATCTGGTCAGTTGTGTGATTTTCATTTCGCAGTTTGTAACATCAGCTCTTAGAGACTTGGCAACTTTTCGTCGGTTCGCCATGTTGGAAAATGACGTAGTTACGATAAATAATCTTTATCTTAACCTCGCTTATCATAAATAATAACTGAATAGATATAGAGATAACAAGACAAAGTAGAAAAAATATTAAGACTACGCGTTTCCCCTCTTTATAGTATGTGTCTTCAGGCCTGATTTCCGCCTTAATATACCAAGTATACATACATACATATATATATATATATATATATATATATATATAAAGACACACACACACACACACACACACACACACACACACACACACACACACACACACATATATATATATATATATATATATATGTAAACGTGGACACTGAGATCAACAGTGAGTGGCGACAGTCTGTTTGAAGCTTGAACACAGTCTTTAGGCCATGTGATGTATTTTGGTTTGACTATATATATATGGTGATCAATAGTGCATTATGGGATGGGTAGCAAGATCTATTCTATTATACTGATGGTTATTGGGTTGGTGGTGTGTGTGTATATATATATATATATATATATATATGTGTGTGTGTGTGTGTCTGTATGTATGTGCGTATGAAAACGTTTTTTGGTATGCTATATTTATGAGTTAAAGTGCTCTATATCAAGGATAGAGCATGTGTAAAAATAAATATATTAGTATAAGTTTTGCCAAGTCTATAAGATGGTCTGAATATTGCATTTAAGCATGAAACAGTGTTGCCGCTGGATGTTAACCTCAATGCCCACTTATATATATATATATATATATATATATATATATATATATAAAAAAAGAAAGAGAGAGAGAGAGAGAGAGAGAGAGAGAGAGAGAGATTCCTAAAATATCAGTGAGACACTTCAGTGACAAGATATCAAGAAAATTCGTCACCACTCAAAAGCATTCTCTAATTCGGATACTAAATTATTGCATATATGTGTTGCCATGGTCTAGAAACTAAAGTCTGTAATATACTTGTTTGTCGTAAGAATGATCAAAACATCAACAGTAAGGTGGTTGCATACATCTACATGTGGTAGCGTACTTAGAAAATTCGTCCCGATCATGAAACTCTTGTTCGATTCTCCCGATAGTCGATTAGTCAAGCATAATATCCTGGGAAGACGATCCAAGCACGCGGCACTGTTGTAAAGTGTTTGAAAACCATACCACAAGAATGAGAAACTTCGTAAGTTTGACCAAACGTTTGAAAGCACTGGCCTAATCCGGATTAATCAGTAGCTGATAGTGATTACACTGGATTATGCGCTCTTTAAGTAATTAAGGTCCCTTGAACAGAGTTGCAGCATAAGCAAAAAGTTGGTTCAGTTGGCGTTGAAGAAATACATTTCTCAACAGGCGTCTGGAATAGGAATTAGCTAGCCACCTTATGAGGCTTTTCTCGGAAACGTGTGGTCAGCCGTACAGATGACTCATATTCCATTTCAGCTCGAAAGCGTTTATCAACATTATTTCATAGCTTGCAATTTAACCTTGATTTTTCTTCATCATTATTTTTTCTTACCGACTGATCCTTTCCAAATGGTTTACTCAGTTTTTGCCTTTATAACATTTCATCCTATCCGACGGCCTTCCTCAGGAATCTATCACATTTAACAACATTCTGAGAATGTCGACCGAAAACTCTGTTGTTGGTCCACCTGGTGTCTACATTTTCATCATGACTTCAGTTTTTCTAGTTAATCAATGGCTTCCTTATCTTGAAAATTTCTTTTTTGTGCGTATGAGTGCATTAAAACTCTAAACGACCAAAGACTGGCGGCTGATCTCTCACCTGACCTAGCTGTCAGTGGTGGAGAAAAAAACTGGCTGGTTACATTCAATGCCTTGAAAACCGAACAAGTTATATTTTTCAACATGCAGGACCTGCGGATTAAATCACAACGGGACAAATCTTTCATTCTGAACTTCTGGGACCAATTCTTGGTGATGCATTCACTCATTATCCACTAGGGTTTGACATATTCGGCGACTTGATGCAGCTGCAGATAAGTCTACCTTAAAGCAGACAATCCCGAACGAGTTGCTTCGACACCGCCATGTTTCTTCGTCGCTGCTCGAGCTATGACTGCCTTGGCCAACTCCTCACTCCACTGTTTTCCCGTTGGTAGCAGCTCATAGTTCACCACTTGTCGACTAGTCCCCCAGATGCAGAACCTAATCTTGCATGGGTATAGAGGTGCTCTTGTCGTATGAGTCACATGGTCCCATAGTAAGATTCAATGCTTGGCACGCTGGGGACCTACTTTTCGTCACTGGTGAGCACTTGATCAAATATGGGTACATTGAGGTGGCAAGAAAACAAGGAGAAAGGGGCTGTCAGTCGTTGTTGCCTGTTTGTTTCCTACAGTGTGTGGGGTACCCAACTGATCAACTTGCACGCCTTCCCTATGCGGTGCAAATGAAGTCTGACTGTTTCATCAAAAACCTGGAAACGTTCGGCAAGCTCACCATATGTTTGGCTGTTGTCAGCCTCTATGACCGCTTTCAGGGGCTCATCATCCAGAATCTGTCGCCGACCACTGTGGGATTCATCACAAAGGGACAGATCTCCAGAGTTGAACTTCTTCACTCATAGCATTATCCCCAAATGCTTAAGCCCACCTTAATGTCATAAAGCAGACAATCTCGAACGAGCTGCTTCGACACTGCCATGTTTCTTCGCCGCTGCTCGGTCGATGACTGATATATGTGCACAACGGACCTGCATGAAACCCCTTCATCCACCGCTTTCCCGTAGCAATGATCACTTCTTCGCACACGATGTAAAAAAACGTCAATGACTTTATTGTTTATCTTATAATTTAAGTAATAAAAGACTAAGAGCAT
This sequence comes from Acanthosepion pharaonis, assembly GCA_903632075.3. NCBI lineage: Eukaryota > Metazoa > Mollusca > Cephalopoda > Sepiida > Sepiidae > Acanthosepion > Acanthosepion pharaonis. The sequence continues at coordinate 1,777,104 of CAHIKZ030003842.1, read as the reverse complement.
CAACTTTGTGTTACATTCTTAGATCCCCTCAGTCACTTATGTTCCATACGTGATTCATGATTGGGCGAGCATGTCTCTTGATTAATAACAGACTAGGCAGAAGATTTTCCCACAGTCGGCTATCGTTTCTTTCTGCGATAGACTGGTTGCCAACCAAGGCTACAGGATCAACTCTCTGTTCAGCAGATATCTGGGGGAGAAGTGATGGATTTATACCTTTCTCAAGGGTATTTATGTGTTAATGAATGTAACGAACCCAACTGGAATTCGATCTCAGCTCTCCGATTTCTCATTCCGAGCCGATAACCATTAGACCATATCTTTGACTATATGGTAATAAAAAAGAGACATCGAATCTATCTTACTTTCTGTTGTAACCTAGGGAAAGATACTGAATAGAATAATGAAACGAAGGTTGGTAATGAACGATGATACTTAGGACAAGAACAACACATATAAGATTCGCCAGCGGTGCATAGAAGAAGTAGTTAACTGCTAGAAGTGAGTCAAGCGAATTCCGCAATGAATTTCCAACTACAGGATATCTATCAACCGCCCCACGCGGTCAGACGTAGCACAAGGCCGAATTTAATGTGGGGTATCCGAGCTCGTAGGCTCGGCCAAAATTTCCCCGTAGACCCTGTATAAAACGGGGTCGGGTAGCTGTTTCCCGAGACGAGAATCTGCCTTTCGACACAGCTTCGTCTGAGGATCCTCTTTGCCCGGAGACAGGAAGTTTGACCAGCACAGCTGGAGACGAATCTCCAACTGCTGACCAACATACAGTATTTACTACTGTAGTTATGCGAATGGGGGCATACGGTATGGTATGCTACAACACTTTCATATCAACCCCAAAAGGCAATGCGATTCAGGATATCGAATCTTTCTTACTTTATTCTCTATTTTTAAACACAAGATTTCTATCGGACGCACCATGAAAAGCATTTTCCATAAATACCAATTAAATATTTCAGGTTTGATTTTTTTTGTACACAAATGTTATAATGACAAATGAAACGACAGGGTCTAGATACCAGCTCGTTGGTTTAAATTCGAGCTAATGTCTGTTATACTTGCGTGAATAAAAAGATTATTTATTTATTCGGTAAGCTATAATATTTATCACGGTGAATAGAATTCAAAAGAGGATCAATTGAAAACTTTGACCCAATGTCCGTTGTCTGAAGTCTTCTCTTCATCTGAGAAGAAACTAACATTTACTGCCATATAGGAAGACTGATGTTGCATAGCAGTTCAGTTAATTACACGTCGGATAAATATGGTGTTCATGTTATTATCCGACGTATAATTAACTGAACTTCTAAGTAACATCAGTCTTCCTATATGGCAGTAAATGCTGGACAGTTTCTTCTCAGATGTAGAGAAGACTTCAGACAACGGAAATGTCGTTCTACAGAAGCATTTAGGTTGAGTATTTTACTCAAAGTATTATTTCTGAGCTCTGTTTAGTTTCTTGATTTCATATTGACAGAAAATAAAATACGATTTATCCAGATATACAATTTCTTTTTTTTAAGAGAGGACGGAAATTGTGACATCAAAATCTGAAGGTACATTGGAAGAGCGAAAGTGGCTTTCCAAAATCTAAGAAACAGGAAAATGTTGTTAGAAACAAAGAAAACAGCAGTGAACTGTTACCCAAAACCAGTCCTCGTATATAGTGAATGCTGGAAAATCTCATGAAGAATAAACTTAAGGTATCAGAAATGTGTTTCTACAGAAGGATGCTGAGAATACCATGCTCGGAGCATATGAGAAACGAAAAGGAAAATGGAAACAAAACAAAAAAATGACACTTATAATTAGAATCATAAACATTTGAAATTTCACAGACACATAACGAAGAAAGAGGGTTTGGAGAATTTCACACTCACAGGACGTATTGAAAGTAAGAGTGACAGGAGAAAATAGAGAGTAATCTATTTAGCAAACTTGTGGAAATGGATGGCAGAACAAGGACTTGGAAGGGATAATAAGAAGACAAACATTACTTAGAATTACAATAGATAGGAGGTCATGGAGAGCCATAATTGCCCACACCCCGAAGGTATACGGCGCAAGAAGAATTAAGAATATTGTCAGTTTCAGCCAGCAATGTTTACTTACCTTCAAAAGGTATGACTCTCTGAACGGCATTCCGTCTCCTCAGAGGAGTTAATTTTCCACATCTTCTTGGTGTAGTCAGGTGTATTCACGTGATTATACACACATGTATGTAGAGCGCGCATGCACACACACACACACGCACATATATATATATACATGTGCATCTTTACACAGAAGGCACACGCACTATTTTTGTCATACACACGCAGAGATTTTATATGTAGATATTTACCAAGCTTGGTCTAGACCGGCAAAGACAGAAAGAACTGAAGAGTAAAAAGAGTGTTTTAAGCCTTTCGGACCAGTCTGGCTTGAAAATCAGCATTCAACCTAAATCAGGCTTCCATTTAGACTCGAACTCCAACTAATGACACCTGTCTGAAATGAACAATAGGAAACTACTGCAGTCTATCAGTCCAGCTTCACACACGAGCGCGCACACATGATCATACTCGTTAATAATGAAAATGCATATATTTATTATTAATAAATCTTAAATAACGTGAATGTTTAATAAACCATTCAAATATATGTTTCTTTTATAAAATACCGCGTAGATAACATTGCAACAATACTCTTATCTGCACAAATATATTAAATTCATCCACCGTTTTGAGCCGAGAGAAGAAAAAATACATATTTTTTAAACTGGTTACTTTGCACCTTTGAGATTTATCAATATTTAACCGTTTGACGTAAATAACACAATTATCTCTTTATAGAATGCACCTTGGCACGTTTTAGTCTTTCGGGACTCAAGGACTTGTCAAGGAAGTGATGCCATCATTTTTTTAAATAAGAGATGAGGGAAATAACTGCGAAGAAGAGGATTTTTAAAAAATCTCCAAAATAAAGTAAAAAGAAAAACGTTTTTAACTTTTTCTCTTTAAGGCATTTTTTAATGCTTGAAATTTCTTTCAGTAATAGAATCCTTCATATATTTTACATTGAAAAAATTCAATGTAATTGTTGAAGTATAACTATGGACGATAATGGGTATGTCCCCATTCACATAAATACAGTAGTAAATACTGTATGTTGGTTTTCAGTCGGAGATTCGTCTCTAGCTAAACTAGTTGAACTCTCTGCCTTCGGGTTAGAGAGGAACCCAGACGAGGCTATGCCGAATGGCAGAGTCTCGTCTGGGGTGGTAGACAGCTACCCGACCCCGTTTTTTACTCGGTCTACGGGAAATTTTTGTCCGAGCCTAGGGGCTCGGATACCCCACATTAAATTCGGCCTTGTGCCACATCTGACCGCGCGGGGGGTGGTTGGCAAATATATTTCAGTTGGAGATTCGCGTAGAGAGGGACCCAGACGAGACTCTGCCGAAGGGTAGAGTCTCGTCTGGGGTGGTAGACAGCTACCCGACACCGTGTATACGGGGTCGACGGGGAATTTTGTCCGAGCCTACGGGTTCGGTTTAACCGCACATTAAAAAACGGCCTTGTGCTACATCCTGCCTCGCGGGGAGGTAAGGTAAATAACCTTTAGTTGGAGATTCGTCTCCAGCTGTGCTGGTCAAAGTCTTTGCCTCCGGGCAGAGAGTACCCCTCGACGAAGCTATGTCGAAGGCCAGAGTCTCGTCTCGGAAAACACCTACCCGACCCCGTTTTATACGTGATCTACGGGGAATTTTTGACCGAAATTACAGGCTCGGTAACCCCACATTAAATTCGGCCTTGTATCACATCTGACTGCGTGGGGCGGTTAGTAGATATCCTGCAATTGGAGATTCATTGTGGAATTCCCTTGACTCACTTCTAGCAGTTGACTACGCGCCGCTGGCGAATCATATATGTGTTGTTCTTCTCTTAAATATTATCGTTCATTACCAACCTTCGTTTAAATTATTCTATTCAGTAACCTTCCCCAAGTTATAACAGTAATTAATTTTTCAATTTAGTATGAAAATTAATCAAGATCCTTATTAAAATTATGCAAAAATTTCTTTAATTTTTTGTTTTTGTGCAACCTCGTCAGTTCTCTTCTAAATTCCACTTGAATATTTCACTCGATGAAAAGATTTTGATTTCATTCATTTTTTTAAAAATTTTCATAAGTGATTCGAGAATTTGGAGTCTCTGTTCGTACTAATGTTGCATAAAGTAGGGATATTATTGATCTTATATTAATAGGAATATTCATCATCATCGGTACCCCCTTGCCACTGTTAAGCATCGGAAGGTGTCATGGTTTGGCCACGTCACACGGCATAAGAGACTCTGCAACATTATCATTGAGGTATTGTTGAAGGCAGAAGATGCAAGCAGAGACGGCAACGCAAGAGCTGGTCAGACAACATCAAAGATTGGACGGAACTCCTGGGAGCTATCACCACCAGATCATCCTGGATGAGGGTTGTCTGTTTCTTTTTCCTCGCCGATTGAAGTAGTAGAGAAAAAATTATGTTTGTTAAGATGCATACCTATAACATAAAGTCCATTGATTGGTCGATTGATTGATTTGGTTTTTACGGCTTATGAAAAGTTTGGGCAGATTTTCCAAAGCCAGAAAATATTTTTAAATTCTAAGAGTTTATAGGGGAGAATATTGACTTACTGATACAACTCCTAATGAACCTACAGCTGGGGGAAGTAAAGGTGGATGCATATCTTTTCGAAGTGTATTTGTTCGTGAATATAACGAACGAGACTGGAATTGGAACTAGACTCTCTAGTTTCGAATTCCGAGTCATTATCCATTATACCACAATCACATCCAAGCTTACAGCATCTGCTATTCCCAAGTGGATACCCATCTACGTCCTAACCAGACTTGACGTTCCTTAAATTCAGTGATCGTACCTGAACAGGTGTTTCAACGTCATATGGCTGTAAGTCCTACACAAAATGTAATGCGATCACATTTTAAAGATGTGAATTCGTAATGTACGAATTCCTATATTGTATTATATATGTATAGTCAGTTACTTTTAGGGTTAGAACCGACAACAGATAAATAAACGTAGAAATATATTTTTTGTATGAATGATTCATGTAATGTAAATTGAACTGCACCACATACTTGATATTAAAATAACTGATCCGACGTGCAACTTTCGGATAATAACTGTGACATTCCTGTATTTATTGAACAATTTAGTTCATGCCACATTGACTGAAAAACCTACCAGTACAAAAGAATTCTCCTATTACCATATTAGTACAAAAACGCACAATCTTAAAATTTAAAAATTCAACCTCAGCGTTGCGACCGCACGCTCCAAAAACATTTCTTACAATTAACAATAACACATTTCTAAAAAGATTTTTCGGATTACATCTATATTTTCGGTGTCCTGTTATTACCGAGAAGTAAAAAACAAAAACAAATCTATTTCCATACCTGAAGCTGTCTGTATGAACAGGTTCGGGGTTAATGTACTTTAGTAAATTTGTTTGCGAAGATGTATTCTCGACATTTATATCATTAACTTCTATATCTGTTTTTTTGTATGAATGATTCATGTAATGTAAATTGAACTGCATCACATACTTGATATATATATATATATATATATATATATATATATATATATATATATATATCGCACGCATTAATCGTATATTATATACAATACGATACAATCAATTTAATTATTCGCAATAACTCCTCCCTACCAACTGATGTATTACGTAAAACCAACATTATATATCAATTTAAATGTTCCTTGGGAGAATACAGTAAAACAAATATATATGTTGGATATACGACAACTACATTATCAAGACCTCTTACTCTACACATGTCTGACGATTCGTCTATTGCAAGACACATATACCAACATTCCTGTCCACATTCACAGTATAGAAAAATACTGATTGATAATACAACTATCCTACACCAAATAGAAAATTAAAACTACAGATCCTCGAAGCAATCTTCATTGAAAAAAACATAAGCCGACACAGAATAGAAACAGCTACTAATACTGTAATAATGTTCTAAAATGTCTATAAAAAGGGCCGTTTTCATGCTCTAATGCACGCTCTACCATGACCTTCAAACATAAAAGAAAAAATTCCATAATGGATAACTATTCACGTTCTAATGAACGCTAAAGCATAACTGTCAGCCATAGCATTTAAACGTAAAAGAGAAAATTCAGTAATGGATAGCTTAAAAACTACACCACTGAGGATGATCTCAGAAAGAGATGGAAAGTACTTGGGAAATAAAAGTGATTCTCACTGTTACAATGCATATCTTGCCTCATTTAATTGTAATATACGGAAAAATATTCGTGAATATGAAAGGATTATGATCAAAATAAGCAGACATGATGTTTGGAACTTATTCAGTCAGACATGCCTATATATATATATATATATATATATATATATATATATATATATATATATAAAATCAATTCACAAAAGCAAGGCTATAATGCCAGTATGACGTAATGGGTTACTGGATGTGATTGAGAATGTGAAGACATTATATAAAACTAGAAACCCAATCCTAAACAGGAAACAAGGGATAAACCTCTACTACTGTTCAAAAGACTAAGGAGGAGTTTGAACCGATCTATATTGATTAATTGATTGATTTTTTTTATGGCTTATCAACCTTATGTAGATTACTTAAAGCTGGAGTATATTTTGGAATTGCAACAATTTTAGGGAGATAATAATGATTTTCTGATACAAGTCTTACTATTTAATCCATAGCGGTTATATATATATATACGAGGAGTGATGAAATGTGTCCGGACTGGTCAGTAAGAGGCATAAAATATAGGTGCTATTCCACATATACACATTGCAGTTCAACACATTTGACTCAAGATTATTTACTTCCTTTAAAAAGTCTCATATTTGGGTTGTATAAAACTTATGTGGAAAAGATACGGTCTATTGCAAGTTTTCGCAACTTCGAGCGAAGGCACTTCCAACTAATGAGGTGTTCGGACAAAACTTTTCGATAAGCCTTGTTACTGAGCCTAATTTTGGTGACGCCGTGTTGGGT
>CAHIKZ030003842.1:1757500-1762500 GCA_903632075.3 Acanthosepion pharaonis | reverse complement strand
CGACTATTTATATATACAGTTTTTCCAAATACTGTAAACTCTGTCTGGAGGAGAAAATTGCTATAATTACTTTCCCAGATCAGCACAAACTACTAAATAAACAATCAGAACTAATCTCAAAATGAAGATTTTTTACTACGTTACTTAAAAATCGAAAACGGAAAATGAATAAGAATAAAGAAAAATAAATAAATGAAAAAATAAAAATAAAACCATCAAAATAAGTAAAATAAATGAATCTAAACCAATGAGTAAGTAAATAAACTAAGTAAATAATAAACAAATTAACAAACCACGAACGGACCAATAAACACAAGAAAATGTAATAATAAAAACCAACAATAAAATAATTGATAATATATGAAACAAGTTAAAAAAAATAACAACACTCAAAATACCCCACTAAAAAAACAAAAAAACAAACACAATTATTCCCACTCAGTAGTTCCTTAAATAATTCGAAACATCACCGTTAAAACCAACCATTAGAATGATGCAACAGACTACAGCAATGCATCATTGACCTGTACATATAAACAGTCGAGAAAAACATGATGCACGTGGCCTGACGATTCCGCTGAGAATGAAATAGACTGTCGCCTCTGAGTGTTGACTTCAATGTCCCCTGACATATATATATATATATATATATATATATATATATATATATATATATATATATATATATGTCAGATATATATATATATATATATATATATATATATATATATATATGTTGTGATGATATAACCCAACTTCCCCATTCACGATAATGGACGGACTGGTTGCTGATTAAGTACGACCACAGCGGACAGTCGTAAGGTCTTCGTTTGTTAACACCTATTGAGGTTAGCATACTCCCGACTCTGTCTCTGTATTTGACACACCTACATCCGATTATAAACCTATTATTGAAAACTAACACTCGGGTTACTTTGTTTATTATATCTTGCACGAGATATAACAGCTGGCGACGAGGGTTGTGCAACGTACTTACTTAAAAAAACTGTATATATATATCAGATAACGCTGAACGGATTTCGGAAGCAGATTCGCAAGTCAAAGATATCAGTTGACGCCGATTAGGATTTCGAAAGCGGAGTCACAAGTCAAAAGGAAACTTTTTGAAAAGTAAGAAAATTTTTACGGTTAAATTGTGATTTGACAAATATATATTGAACCGCGACTCAAATGCGAGCCGGTCTAATAATTGATTATTGAAGTAAAAATTACGGGTTGTAAAAATATTACGGCTGTAAATTGTCTGTTAACCGTCTAAAAAAAAAAAATTTTTTTTTTTTTGTCGAATTGTAAATAAAGTCAGGATGGAGCAATTAGTCGAAATGACTAAAATGCTGTGTACAAGCTTGCAACAGCAACAGCATCAAGAGTTACAACAACAGCAACAACAACAGCACCAAGAATTACAACAACAAATATTGCAACAGCAAAAAAGTCTCGAAAAAATTCTGAAACAGGTGACTGGAGAAAGAAAAAATGCTGTTTTTTCTGCCGAAGGAATAGCAAATTCATTATCCGAATTTATATATGAACCTGATTCGGGCATTACATTTCCAGCATACTTTAAACGTTTCGAAACTATATTTACCAAGAGATGTCAACATTGGTCGGATGAGGAACGAGTAACATTATTAGTCCAGAAACTAGGGACAAACGAGAATACGAAGTACTCAAACTTGATATTGCCCAGAAAGCCAGAAGAAGTTTCGTTTGAAGAAACTATAAGTATTCTGTCAAAAATATTTGACGAAAGGAATAGTCTGTTCCACACGCGATACAGATGCCTAAACATCGTTAAAGCAGATAACGAGAATTTTCTGACGTACGCGGGAACAGTGAACTCTCTGGTTGAACAATTCAAGTTAGAAGAAATTCCCAAAGATGTATTCAATAGCCTAATTTTTCTTCAAGGACTAACTGATCCTAAATATAAAGAAATTAGGTCGAGAATATTAATAATGGTCGAGCAAGACTCGAAAATAACATTACAAAGGGTGACCGAATAATGCCAACGTCTCATAAACGTAAAAAGGGATAATACACAAATTGAGGAAAAATGTGTTGCTAATGTTAGACACGTAAAAACTAAAACTCCAAAAGCCAAAAAGATAGAAAAATGTGAGACGTGTGGAAAAAATAACCATACCAAAAACACGTGTTGGTACAAAAATAAATTCTGCCAATCGTGCGGAAATAAAAATCATACCAAAGACGTGTGTTGGTACAAAAATAAATTCTGTCAATCGTGCGGAAATAAAGGGCATAAATATTCAGTTTGCCGCAAGAAAAGGAAATTACAAGATGTAAGCCTGGTATTATCAGAAAAAGAAATTCAGAACGGTAAAAATAGAAAGTACGTAGATGTACGTATAAATAATCATACAATTACTTTCCTATTGGATTCTGGTTCAGACATAAGCATCATTGATGAACAAACATGGAAAAATATTGAAGACCCTAAATTATCTGAAACCAAAAAAAACGCTAGAGGGGTTTCAGGAAAGAAATTAAACTTTAAGGAGAATTAAAGTGCGATATTTCGTTATGTGGCAAGACTGCAAAACGAAAGTGTATGTAATCCAAGGGATTAATTCATGTCTGTTTGTAGTAGACTGGATAGTACTCTTTGATTTGTTTGAACTCCTGATTAACTCATTTTTTGCAACGTAATAAACAGTGCAGAAAAACAAAAAGTATTAAAAATGAAAAATTCATGAATGAATTAAAAGAAGAATATCCCAGAGTTTTTTTTCTGAGGGATTGGGTTTATGTACTAAGATGGAAGTCAAATTTGAACTCAAGGAAAATGTGAAACCAATTTTAAACCTAAGAGAAACGTTCCTTTTTCCTCCTTAGACACAATTAATAAGGAATTGGAAAGGCTTGAAAAATGGGAGGATATCTAAGGTTGACCATACGGATTGGTCCTCGCCCACAGTTTATGTTAAGAAGAAAACGGAAAAATAAGAGTGCGCAGATTTTTCAACAGGGTTAAATGATTGCCTTAAAAATCACAGTTATCCACTACCTTCACCAGATGATATTTTTCAAAGTTGAATGGTGGTAAGATTTTTTCAAAATCGACCTGTCTGACGCATACTTGCAGATTAAAGTGAGTGACGAATGCTCAAAATATTTGTGTATAAATACACATAAAGGTATTTATAAGCTAAATAGGCTTCCTTTCGGCTTAAAGGTCGCCCCAGCTTTGTTCCAACAGGTGATGGACACTATGCTGGCAGGCCTTGAGTTTGGTAACGCCTATTTAGATGACATTCTAGTCAAAAGTAAGAATGTTCAAGAACATAAAACGCACATCAGAGCGATATTCAAAAGACTAGAAGATTTTGGCTTTAAATTAAGCCACGAGAAGTGTAAAGTCTTCATGAAAAGAATTACATACCTCGGACAGGTGATAGACAGGGAAGGCAGGAAACCAGACCCACAGAGAGCCGATGCAATTAAGAACATGCCTGCACCCGACACAGTTGCGAAACTACAATCGTTTCTGGGGTTGGCACAATATTATGCAATCTACATACCTAAAATGTATGATTTAAGAGACCCCCTTAACGAATTGTTGAAAAAAGACAAGAAATGGTTTTGGTCAAAAGATTGCGAGACGGCTTTTCAGAAAATAAAAAAATGCCTACTCTCAGATCTTGCCTTGGCACATTATGATCCTGAGAAAGAGATCATTCTGGCAACTGACGCAAGTTTGTACGGAGTGGGTGCTGCACTGCTACACAAATATGAAGATGGCACTACTAAACCGATCGCACACGCGTCGAGGACTCTTCTTCCGGCTGAAAAAAATTATAGCCAGATCAAGAAAGAGGCTTTGTCGATTGCGTTCGGAGTTAAAAAATACCATCGCTTTTTACATGGTAGATCATTTGTACTTCAAACGGACCATAAACCGTTACTTACAATAATTGGAGGTAAAAAAGGCATTCCTACGCATACAGCTAATCGCTTACAGCGATGGGGTGTAACCCTGCTTAATTACCATTTTAGGATGGAATACGTCAAATCTAAAGAACATGGGCATGCGGATGGATTGTCAAGGCTGATTCCAAAAAATGAAGAAATTTAGAAGAGACGGTTATAGCAGCATTAACTGAGGAAAAAGAAATCTCAGGTCTCTTGTTGAATACAATCAGGGAATTGCCGGTAACTTTGGACCAAATAAAAAAAGAAGCGGAAAAAGATCACTATATTGTGAAATTAAGGAACCAGATGAGATGGAACAAAAGACAGAAAAAGGGAACAGATTTCACCTTTTTCAATTTGCGACAACACGTTGAGGTACGCAGATAGAATTGTTATACCTCAATCTCTACGTACAGATATGCTGAAAGAATTTCATACCGGTCATCCTGGAATGTCTCGGATTAAATCACTCATGCGTGGTTACGTATACTGGCCAGGAATGGACAAGGATATTGAAGGTATTGTAAGACTATGTAGAGGTTGTCAATTGGCTGCAAGGGCACTTCCGGTCAAAATGAATCCTTGGCCGAAAACGGATTTGCCGTGGGCACGTCTACATATAGACTATGCTGGACCAATTAATGGGTACTATTATTTGATATTGGTGGACTCTTTATCGAAATGGCCTGAGGTAGTCAAGTGCAAGCATCCTACATCTAGGAACACCATCAGTGCATTGGATGAAATTTTCAGTCGTTTCGGGGTTCCCAGGACATTGGTTAGCGACGGCGTTCACAAGTATGGAGTTTAAGGATTTCTGTACTGCCTTAGACATTGAACACATAACTACACCAGTGTGTCATCCCAGGTCGAACGGTCAAGCCGAGAAATTTGTTGACACTTTAAACGTGCTTTACGTAAAAATAAAGGTATGGACACGGAAGAAAGAACTATTCAGAAGTTCTTAGCAATCTATAGGGTAACTCCTAATGAGAACAACGATGCGAAAATGTCACCGGCGGAAATTATGTTCGCAAGGAAAATTA